>CM046040.1:76153107-76259185 GCA_025215565.1 Flaveria ramosissima
CGCACTACACAACCTGCAGATAAGTTAACACTCAAAGGAGTTATTTCTGCCTAATTTCGCTGTTAATTTCACTGCATAATCAACAGTTTCGCCAGCAGTTTCGCTGCCACCTTCGCTGGCAGTTTTGCTGGCATCTTCGCTGGCATCTTCGTTGCTAGTTTCGCCCAACTTTCTTTGGATATCCAGGTCTGCGAAACTATAGTTTCGAAGAAAGTCTTCATAGTTTCGCCGGATGACTACATAATTTCGTTGGATGAACACCCATTTTCGCAGAACGGGCTGAAATCACGAACCAACCCATTTTTGACCCGAAACTTCAATCTTTTACACCCAAAACCTTCGTTTATCACTCAATAAGCTACATCTAAGCTTTTTACATGTTTTCTTACACAAAAACGTGAGTTTTGGGCGATTCTTTACCACTTTCAAAAACCCCAAGCCCTATAATTTGGGTTTACCCTTAAGGAATCGATTAAACGATTTTTATTACCTGGATTCTTGATCTTTTCTTGATGTTTGGATGCCCACGAAAACAAAAATGTCAATCTCTTGATCAACCGAGCCTTGAATCACCACTTTCTCTCCACTTTCTCTTTCTACACTCTCTCTCTAGAAGTTGGGTGTTGAGTTGCAAAGACTAATCCGCTTATATATACCAGGCGTTCCCCGGACCTTTAACTCGTCGAACACATAACCCGCGAGGTCTACTCGGTCCATAGTCCATCTCTTGTTTATTTTCTTTAAATAATCCCGGCTAAACCCATTATTATTAATCGACTCGTTTCGGCTTTATTCTGGACGTTACATGTCGTTAGTTGGGTTACTCAACTAAGTTGGTCATGTAACACCATGTCCTGGATAGGGCTAACGTGTCACACAGTACACTAACAAAAGATGCTAATAAATGTGGAATTTAAAAAAGTCAAACCAATACTGTTACATTAGTTTATGTAAGGCCCCGTTCCCAAAACGCTTACAGTTTGTTCCTTATCGCACATAAAACATATAATTACATTTAACTTTCATAAAGCGTTGCAGCGGAAACATTAAACGTCATTCCATTTCATCATAAAAACTTTTGAAACATATTAAATCGTTATCCAATTACAGAATATTTGTTTCATTACATTACAAAAGCATTAAACAAAAGAATGCCTTCCAAAATAAGCTGAGTAGCCGCCCCGTGCCATCCTCAGCAACCTTTACCTGCCAACTGGAAACACATAAAAGTCAGCGTTGCTGAGTGAGTTCTAGTTTTATAATAAAACATACTTTTCTTTCGTTAAAATCATTCTTTACTTTCATGCGATCACACATCATACGTACACATAGATAATATCATTATTATCTTCGTCGTTCATTCATACTTTAACTTTCGATCGTTCATACGTTCTTACTTTCATTCGTTCGTTTATTATTACATCTTTTCTTTCATCACGATCTGGATCAGTGTCAACAGTTATGCCCCAAACTATAAGGCTACTGGGCCGAAGTTCATAAATGACTTCCACACTGCACAAAGCCGGGCACCAGCACCGGGGTAAGCGACAAAGATCCCACCCATATACTACACCCCCAACGATATGCATAACTAGGGTAACCGTCATATACTACACCCCCAACATTATGCATAGCGCGGGTAACCAATACATACTACACCCCCAACGATATGCATAACTCGGGTAACCGATACATACTACACCCCCAACGATATGCATAACTCGGGTAACTATTACCTACTACACCCCCAACATTATGCATAGCGCGGGTAACCATTACATACTACACCCTCAACATTATACATAATACGGGTAACAACTATACACCATGTACCACACCGGTGGTCAGTCACAAAGACTGGAAACCCTGCGTGCACCCTTAAGGGTTAGCTGAACCATACGCGGTTGAGCTTACAGCATTTTAGAGCCGTGCACTTCTGTACATTTCGCTTGCAAGCCTTTCACATTTTCATTCGTTCATTAATGCATGCATTCATTCATTCATCATGTTCCACTTTTCATTATCTTCCACTTTACGTTACATAATACTTTCATTACATTCATTAACGTTCAACGCAAATCACGGGAAGACAATCATACATAATAATAAGGAACATAGCGACATACAATATCAATCACACAAGGCAACATCGCACACCCATAATATACATCATGCATAACATACAACATCATACAATCACACAACATCAAAATCACACGAATCATGCACATCGCATCATACATAACCATACGGCATCACACATCATCATGCATCGCATCATCATCACCATAAATCATCTTACATCATCCATGCCCATCGCATCCTCTACAACCCCAAAGGTCCGAGCCTACGTCCGCACTTCCCGAAAGTCAGACAATACTATGGTCATTCGGGCGTATGGACCTTATTCGGTCGCATGGTCTCTCATGCGTATGAGAACACTCAGGCGAATGGACCTCCAGTCGCATAGCCTCCAATCGCATGCTTCCCATGCGAATGAACCTCAGTCGCGCGACATCTGGGCGTATGGACCTCAGTCGCATGACCTTCATGCGAATGGACCTCAGTCGCACTCCTTTCGTGCGTATGAAACTCAATCGCATGACACACAGGCGTATGAACTCCAGTCGTATGACCTCCAGTCGCATGACCTTCATCCGCATTTCATTCAGTCGCATGACCCCCATTCGCATTTCCTCCAGTCGCATAGCCCTCATACGTATGGCCCTCAGTCGCACTACTCACATACAAATGAACCTCAGTCCCACTCCTTTCGTGCGTATGGACCCAGTCGCGTGCCATTCGGACGCATGGACATCCAGTCGCATAGCCCTAGCTGTGCGCAGAATGCAGTTCATCCCGAACTGCAGCGGCCATTTTCGGCCTCCAAACTCTTCCAAACCTCTTTTAAGCTCAAATCAACCATTCTAAACCTTAGGGAAACATACCACGACATCATTCAAGCACAACCAAGCCCAAATTCAAGCCCCAAACGAATCATACACATACACATACATACATAAATAGGTTTACACCCTGAAAAAGGGTTTTCAGATGTGTTCCAGCCCCAAAATAATTCAAAAACGTGTAAAAGAGGGGTCCTAGAACTCACATAAACGATCCCGTCGAGTAGAGCTTCGATTTGACCCGCTACACTTCGATTTTCACGCTCGAATCCACCCGAACCAAGCTTTTCTCCTCTTTTTCTCCTTCTCTTCTCCCTTGGCTGAGTTTTTGCAAGAATGGGGAGGGTGTGGGCTGCCCTCCCCCTTTTATACTCCCACTCATCGAAGTTTCTTCCCGTTTTCACAAGTTTGGTCCCTCGACTTTGGACTTTATTTCTTTTCTTCTTTCGTCGGCTTCAAAGAAAATTTCTGGGTGTTACAAGTCCACCCCCCTTATATAGGTTTCGTCCCCGAAACCTGTTATTCCTTAAACCATCGCGGGCAATATTGTCTCATCTCTTTTCCAGTCTCCCACCTGGAGTTCAATCGATCTACCTCGTTTATCCACACACGACTTCTTGTCTATCTTTGGCTACCTTCATCAAGGCTTTGATCCTTTCGAGCTTCTCGGTCGTGGCCTCGATCACCTCAATACTTCCCATACGGCATTTGGTGCTCGGCCTTAACTTGTAAACAAGTAAGGCATTTACTCTCGTACTCCACCATATCACACTTCATACCCGGCCACCAATAATCTGTACTCGGGTCTCGGTACATCTGACAGTGGGATATTATTGTATCCACATACCTTACATCGGCCAAGTAGGCAATACTTTCACGCCTCATGCACTTTCCCGCCACTGCCATCGAAATCACCTTCGAAATCGTCGTGACTCAATCACCTTAAACCGTCACCGTGATCCCGTCAGGCGCTGTCAACCGTATCATCTTTTTGCGACACATAGTGTTCGCTCCGTAGTCTGCCAAACAATCCACTCCTAGGATCACATTGAAAGGCGTATCTATATTCTTACCACTAACAGGCAATTTAGCACAGAAAGCAGTAGGAATAAAACTCTTACTAGCGCCAGCATCGAATAACACAAAGGCTAAGGATTTATTTACTAGAAACATACCTGACACAATATTAGGGTCCGTCCTACCTTCCTTCGATCTTCTTCACTCCTGAACCTTCCGCCCTCGGCTTCTTGCAATCCCTGCTCATGTGGCCTTCCTCACCACAAGAATAACACCTCCCCATACCGCAGTTCTTTGCCACATGTCCGGTCCTTCCACAACGGAAACAGACATTGGTCCCCAACCTACATTCCCCGGGGTGCTTGTGTCCACACTTGTCACACCTTTCTGACCCCGCATCAGGTGTGACCACACGCTGGTCATCCACCCGTGCACCTTTGTTACTTGGAACGGCTCCGCCACGTCCCAATCGCTTCCCGTTCCAATCCCGATCACCCTCTCCTTTCTTGCTACCTTCTGTCACCACCACAGATCTTTTATCGTATAATCTCCCCGCCAAATCAACCGCCGACCTAAACGTGCTCGGTCGGGCAGCGATCATGTGCCTACGAATTTCGGTGGCAAGCCATGAATATACCTCTTGATCTTTCGTGATAGAGGTGTCACCTGATCCGGCACCAGCCGTGCCATTTCATTGAACTTGGCGGTGTATTGCTGATGTGTCATCGTTCCCGCCTCCAGTTGCAGGAACTCCCTCTCGACTTTATCCATCTCACGGTGAGGACAGAACTCCTCAATCACCAGCCTCTTCAACTCTGACCATCTCATCCTTCCAATAACCCTCCCTCAACCTGGACAATATTGTCCCACCAACACAGAGCTGAGTCCACAAAAGAGTGAGCAGCAAACTTTACTTTCTGATCCTCACGGCATTTGCTGATGTTCAAAAAAACTTCCATTTCTCTCACCCACCGGTGAGCAGCAGCAGCGGTGCCATTTCCATCGAAAGTAGGGTGCTTGCATTGTTGAAAAGCCCTATAGTTACAACCTCGTGTCGCCTCCAGCGCAGGCTCTTCTTCTTCCTCTTCTTCATCATCAGAGAGAACCTCAGGCTCCAGTTGTTCCCGTCCTCCCGAGGACCTATTCCTCTCTTTCCTCTCTCCTTCCTTTACAGCCTTAATCACTTCGGTCACCACAGACGGTAGGATCGTCTGTATGACCTGATGAACCTCCTCTGCAACTGCCTCTTTCATTGAGGCCCTCAAATTCGCGCTCTCATCCCAAGCCTCCGGATGAGGGGTCTTAGGTTCTTCATGAGCCACCTCCTCGGCCCTAGGCCTTCCTCTTGTGACCCGTGGTTCAGCACCACGTCCACACCACCTCCACAACGAGAAGCTTTTGAAGATCTACCACCGGCCATTCTCTAACACACTGAAAGATTCAAACACCAACACGGTCATTCAAGGGAACAGCTCAGTTTATGTCAAGTATAGTAAGTCCCTAATTACAATGGCCAGTTGTGATTAGCCACTTACTTTACTCTTCATACCCCAAGCATTACCTGTCCTGACTACATCAGTATCTAAATCTACCAGCAACACATAAAACATATAACATGCGCACGTAATACCGGTTAACATTACGAAAATACCTGATGGCACGCAGCTACTCTGATTGGCATCCCATCCCTTTTCGTCCTATTCTCAGTTTAAGTTAAGGTTTATTTTGAAAATTTACCCATTTCACTTAAACTTTGGCTCTGATACCAACTTGTAAGGCCCCGTTCCCGGGACGCTTACAGTTGGTTCCTCAACGCACATAAAACATATAATTACATTTAACTTTCATAAAGCGTTGCAGTGGAAACATTAAACATCATTCCATTTCATCATAAAAGCTTTTGAAACATATTAAATCGTTATCGAATTACAGAATATTTGTTTCATTACATTACAAAAGAATTAAACAAAAGATTGCCTTCCAAAATAAGTTGAGTAGCCGCCCCGTGCCATCCTCAGCAACCTTTACCTGCCAATTGGAAACATATAAAAGTCAGTGTTGCTGAGTGAGTTCTAGTTTTATAATAAAACATACTTTTCTTTCGTTAAAATCATTCTTTACTTTCATGCGATCACACATCATACGTACACATAGATAATATCATTATTATCTTCGTCGTTCATTCATACTTTAACTTTCGATCGTTCATACGTTCTTACTTTCATTCGTTCGTTTATTATTACATCTTTTCTTTCATCACGATCTGGATCAGTGTCAACAGCTATGCCCCAAACTATAAGGCTACTGGGCCGAAGTTCATAAATGACTTCCACACTGCACAAAGCCGGGCACCAGCACCGGGGTAAGCGACAAAGCGCCCACCCATATACTACACCCCCAACGATATGCATAACTCGGGTAACCGTCATATACTACACCCCCAACATTATGCATAGCGCGGGTAACCAATACATACTACACCCCCAACGATATGTATAACTCGGGTAACCGATACATACTACACCCCCAACGATATGCATAACTCGGGTAACTGATACATACTACACCCCAACATTATGCATAGCGCGGGTAACCGATACATACTACACCCCCAACATTATGCATAGCGCGGGTAACCATTACATACTACACCCCCAACATTATGCATAACGCGGGTAACAACTATACACCATGTACCACACCGATGGTCAGTCACAAAGACTGGAACCCCTGCGTGCACCCTTAAGGGTTAGCTGAACCATACGCGGTTGAGCTTACAGCATTTTAGAGCCGTGCACTTCTGTACATTTCGCTTGCAAGCCTTTCACATTTTCATTCGTTCATTAATGCATTCATTCATTCATTCATCATGTTCCACTTTTCATTATCTTCCACTTTACGTTACATAATATTTTCATTACATTCATTAACGTTCAACGCGAATCACGTGAAGACAATCATACATAATAATAAGGAACATAGCGACATACAACATCAATCACACAAGACAACATCGCACACCCATAACATACATCATGCATAACATACAACATCATACAATCACACAACATCAAACATCACACGAATCACGCGCATCGCATCATACATAACCATACGGCATCACACATCATCATGCATCGCATCATCATCATCATAAATCATCTTACATCATCCATGCCCATCGCATCCTCTATAACCCCAAAGGTTCGAGCCTACGTCCGCACTTCCCGAAAGTCAGACAATACTCTGGTCATTTGGGCGTCTGGACCCTATTCGGTCGCATGGTCTCTCATGCGTATGAGAACACTCAGGCGAATGGACCTCCACTCGCATAGCCTCCAATCGCATGCTTCCCATGCGAATGAACCTCAGTCGCGCGACATCTGGGCGTATGGACCTCAGTCGCATGACCTTCATGCGAATGGACCTCACTCGCACTCCTTTCGTGCGTATGAAACTCAATCGCATGACACACATGTAAGGCCCCATTCTCGGGACGCTTACAGTTGGTCATTCATCGCACATAAAACATATAATTACATTACATTAAGAAATCATTGCAGCGGAAACATTCAAAAATGACATCACGTTTCATTATAATTACTTTTGCCAAATAATACATCATTATCCGGTTACAAAATTCTTGTTTGCATTACATCACAAAAGCTATATAATTGGATGCCATCCCAAAAGAGCTGAGTAGCTTCGCCGTGCCATCCTCAGCAATCATTTACCTGCCAACTGGAAAATGCAATAAAAGTCAGCGTTGCTGAGTGAGTTCTAGTTTTATAAAATAAATATACTTTACTTTCATTAAAACTATTCGTTTTATCATGCGATCATTCAACATACGTATACACAGATAATGTCATTATTATCTTTCATCATCATTCATTATCTTCCGTTCTTTTCGTTCATTCTGTCTTCCGAGTCTTTTGCGACAACCTGGTCGCTCACCTCAATGGCAATCTCAATGATTGCACGCTATCCGAGTCTTTTGCACCCCTAAGGTTGCTCACCCCAATTGCCCATCACGATAGCAAGCTATCCGAGTCTTTTGCAACAACAAGGTTGCTCACCCCAAGGCAACATTACGATAGCACATTACTCGAGTCTTTTGCAACGACAAGGTTGCTCACCTCATAGGCAATCTAAATGATTGCACTTCATCCGAGTCTTTTGCAACACAAAGTCGCTCACCCCAATATATATGCTTGCAAGCCTTTCATTCGTTCATTCATCATTCATTAATGCATGCATTCTTACTTCATGTTCCTCTTTCATTATCTTTCGCTTTACATTACATAATACTTCATTCATTCATTCATTCATTCATTAACAGGACATGTAAAGCCACAAGAAAGATAAGCATACATCATAATAAGGAACATATCATACACATTCATCATCATCATACAGGGCAATATCATACATTCATAATATGCATAAACATGCAACATCCTCATCATCATGCCCTACGTGCTCTCTAAGGCCATAACCATCCTCTTACATGCTCTTACGGGTTACCTTACGTCAACACTTACATCTGCACCTTTCCCCGAAGGCCAGAAGTCAAACTACACATTCCTTCGAGTGCAACAGCCCTGTTCGGGCGTATGGACACTCTTCAGTCGCATGGCCTCCATGCGACTAAACATCATGCGACTGGACTCATGCGGATGAACATCTATGCGAATGAACACCCAATCGTGCGTATGAACCTTGTGCGAATGGGATTACTGCGAATGGGCACCTATGCGACTAACCTCATGCGAATGGACTCATGCGACTAAGCATCTATGCGACTGAACCTTCAGTCGTGCAATCCTGATGCGACTGGACTCCCAGTCGTGCGACTGAAACCTTAGTCGTGCGAATGAATCCCAATCGTGCGAATGACCCTCAATCGCCCTCATTCGGCCGTATGGCCTTCATTCGGTCGCCTAGCCCTAGCTGATGCAGAATGGAGTTCATCCCGAACCCAATCTGCCATTTTCGGCCTCTAAGCTCATCCAAATCCATTCTAAGCCTAAATTAACCCTCCTGGACCTTAGGAATGCATACCATAACACCATACAAGCACACCCAAGCCCGAAAACATACTCTAAACACATCATACACATCACACCCAAATGGGTCAAACACACACACACACACAAAAACAGGTTTTGCACATTTTCCAGCCCCAAAATCGGTTGAAAACAAGTAAAAGTGGGGTTCTAGAACTCACACAATCGAGCACAAAGACAAGAGCTTCGATTTGGCTTGCCACTCGACGGATTTGGACACCCGAATCACCCGAAACACCACTTTTCTCCCTTTTCTCCTCTTTCTCTCTTCTCTCTTCTTTGTGAGCTGAAAATATGAGAAGTGTGGGGAGAGTGGGCTGCCCTCTCCCTACACATATCACCACCTTCCCCAACTTTTCTTCATTGGCGAGTTTGGTCCCTCGACTTTGGACTTTATTTCTTTTCTTTCTTCACCGGCTTCAAAATAATAAATTTCCGGGTGTTACAAGTCCACCCCCTTAAATAGGTTTCGTCCCTGAAACCTGTTATTCTTCGAACAAACGTGGATAATGTTGTCTCATTTCTTCCTCAGTCTCCCACGTCGACTCGGATCCCTTCCTGTGCTTCCACTGTACACGCACAAGAGGAACCACTTTATTCCTTAGCCTTTTCTCCTTTCGGTCGATGATTGCCACTGGTTGCTCCACATAATTGAGCCGTTCATCTACCTCGATATCTTCCAATGGGACAATCATATCTTCATCTGCTAAGCACTTCCTTAGATGAGATACATGGAATGTCGGGTGAATTCCACTTAGCTCATCCGGTAACTCCAGTCTATAGGCCACCTCTCCTACTCGAGCAATAATTCGGAAAGGGCCTATATATCTTGGGCTCAACTTGCCCCGCTTTCGGAAGCGAATGATACCCTTCCAATGTGAGACCTTCAACATAACCCGGTCACCCACCTGGAACTCAATCGACATGCGCCTTTTATCAGCATACGACTTCTGTCTATCTTTGGCCGCCTTCATGAAGGCCTTGATCTTCTCAAGCTTCTCAGTCGTAGCCTCGATTACCTCGACGCTTCCCAATTCCTTCTGACCAATATCACCCCAACAAACGGGCGTTCTGCATCTCCTACCGTATAGCATCTCATATGGAGGCATACCAATGCTGGCATGATAACTATTGTTGTATGAGAATTCAGCTAACGGTAGGTGGTCATCCCAACTTCCACCAAAATCAATCACACATGCCCGAAGCATGTCTTCCAACGTCTGAATGGTCCTTTCGGACTGACCATCAGTCTGGGGATGATAAGCCGTGCTAATATGTAACCTCGTCCCCATAGCGTCGTGGAACTTCTTCCAGAATTTAGATGTAAACCGGGTGTCGCGATCCGACACAATAGACACCGGCACACCATGACAAGTCACAATCTCTTTGATAAACAGATCAACCAACCTCTCAGATGAATATGTCTCGCGGATCGGTAGGAAGTGAGCACTCTTCGTCAAACGATCAACTATCACCCATATGGCATCATACCCTTTCGGGGTACGCGGCAGCTTGGTAATGAAATCCATGGTGATGTGCTCCCACTTCCATTCCGGTATATCCAAAGGTTGTATCTTCCCATACAGCTTTTGATGCTCGGCCTTCACCTGTAAGCAAGTAAGGCACTTACTCACATACTCCACCACATCGCGCTTCATACCCGGCCACCAATAATCTTTCTTCATATCATGGTACATCTTCGTGGCACCAGGATGAATGGAGTACCGAGTCTTGTGAGCTTCATCCATAATCTTCACCCGTAGATCCCCAAAACGAGGAATCCACACACGATCAAATCGAGTTCTAACACTGAGCGTGTTTTCACCCAATTCTCCAACCAGACCTCTCATTCTTTCAGAGTTAAGATGATCTTCTTTCAATGCCTCATCTTGAAACCCTTTAACCTGCTTCATCACATCGGAGGTCATGATCAGCTGATACGCTTTCACCCGAATCGGCTCGGGCCTCTCTTTTCGGCTAAGGCCATCAGCCACCACGTTGGCCTTGCCCGGATGGTAGTGGATCTCACAATCATAATCCTTTATAAGTTCCAACCACCGCCTCTGCCTCATGTTCAAATCCTTCTGCTCAAAGAAGTACTTCAGACTCTTGTGGTCAGTGAATATGGTGCACTTCGTCCCGTAGAGGTAGTGCCTCCAAATCTTTAAAGCAAAGACCACGGCTGCCAGCTCCAAGTCATGAGTAGGATAATTGACCTCATGAACCTTCAACTGTCGGGATGCATAGGCTATAACCTTTCCTCTCTGCATTAACACACACCCCAACCCCGAGTAAGAAGCATCGGAATAAACCACCAAATCTTCACTCCCATCGGGTAACGACAGAACAGGAGCTTGTGTCAATCTCGCCTTCAGTTCTTCAAACGCCTTCTCTTGAGCTTGACCCCATACGAACTTCACATCTTTTCGGGTCAACTTAGTCAGTGGAGAAGCAATCTTAGAGAAGTCTTGGATGAATCTTCTATAGTAGCCCGCCAAACCCAAGAAGCTACGAATCTCGGATGGCGTCTTTGGTGACTTCCATTGCATAACCGCTTCCACCTTCGCCGGGTCCACCATTATCCCGTCGGGATTCACCACGTGACCCAAGAACTGAACTTCGCGCAACCAGAACGCGCACTTGGAGAATTTTGCATACAACTTCTCTCTCCTCAACGTCTCTAGAACCTCCCGAATGTGTCCGGCATGCTCTGCTTCGCTCCTCGAGTAAATCAGGATATCATCAATAAACACGATCACTGATTTATCCAACATCGGCCGACACACTCGATTCATCAGATCCATAAAAGCAGCTGGCGCATTGGTCAAACCAAAAGACATGACAAGAAACTCGTAGTGACCATAGCGCGTACGGAAAGCTGTTTTAGGAATATCTTGCTCCTTCACCTTCAACTGATGGTAACCAGATCGAAGGTCTATTCTCGAAAACCAACTGGCACCCTGAAGCTGATCGAACAAATCATCTATCCTCGGTAAGGGGTATCGGTTCTTCACTGTCAACTTGTTCAGCTCGCGGTAGTCAATGCACATCCTCATACTACCGTCCTTCTTCTTTACAAACAGGACCGGAGCACCCCAAGGAGAGATACTCGGTCGAATGAACCCCTTATTAAGCAACTCTTGCAACTGCTCCATTAACTCTTTCATCTCGGTCGGAGCCAACCGATATGGTGCCTTGGCAACAGGTTGAGCACCCGGTATCAGATCAATCTGAAACTCAATCTCTCTGTCAGGTGGCACTCCTGATAAGTCTTCTGGGAACACATCTGGAAAGTCACACACAACCGGAACATCGGCTAGTTGTGGTGTTGGCGTATCCACATCCTTTACATAGGCCAAGTAGGCACTACATCCACGCCTCATACACTTTCCCGCCACCGCCATCGAGATCACTTTCGGAATCGTAGTAACCCGATCACCATACACTGTCACTGAACTACCGTCAGGCGCCAACAACCGAATCATCTTCTTGCGACACACAATGTTCGCCTCGAAGTCCGCTAACCAATCCATCCCAAGAACCAAGTCAAAACCACCTAAGGTCATCACAAACGGTCTAACAGGAAACTTATGACCCTCGAGCTCCACATCACAATTCTCTATCATCTCAGAAATCCTGGTAGACTTACCTATGGCAGTTTCTACATCGAAGGGCGCATCAACACATCTACTACTAACAGGCAGCTTAGCACAGAAAGCAGCAGAAATAAAACTCTTACTAGCACCCGAATCAAATAACACAGAAGCTAAAGTTTGGTTCACCAGAAACGTACCGGACACGACATCAGGGTCCGTTCTAGCTTCCTCCTGTGTCATGGTGAATGCCCTGGCGCTCGCCCTCGGTCCATCACCTCCCGTCCTCTTTGCCCCTGAACTCTCAGCCCTCGGCTTCTTACAATCTTTGAGCACGTGACCCTCTTCACCACAGTTAAAGCATCGGACTGCACGACAGTCCTTTGCCATGTGCCCCGCCTTTCCACACCTGAAGCACAAGTTCGACCCAAACCTGCACTCCCCGCTGTGCTCCCGTCCACATTTTCCACACCTTCTCGATCCCGCACCTGACATAACCACACGGCGATCATCCACCCGTGCCTTCTTATTACCCATCGAGGCATTGCCCCGACCAAATCTCCTCCCATGCCAGCCTCGTTCACCACCGCTCTTTCTGCCACCATCAGTCACCACCACCGCTCTTTCATCATACAATCTTCCCGCCAAATCTACCGCCGACCTAAACGTGCTCGGCCGGGCGGCGATCATGTGCCTGCGAATATCCGCCGGCAAACCCTGTATATACCTCTTGATCTTTCGGGACAGAGGCGTCACTTGATCCGGCACCAGACGTGCCATCTCGTTGAACTTCGTGGTGTACTGTTGGTGTGTCATGGTTCCCGCCTCCAGTTGCAGAAACTCCCTTTCAACCTTATCCATTTCCCGATGAGGACAAAACTCCTCGATCACCATCTTCTTCAGTTCGGGCCACCTCATTCTCCCGATTGCCCGATTACCCTCCGCTTGGACAATGTTGTCCCACCAGCATAGTGCCGAGTCCACGAAGGAGTGGGTGGCAAACTTGACTTTCTGATCTTCTCGGCACTCGCTGATGTCGAGAACAGCCTCCATTTCTCTCACCCATCGGTGAGCAGCAGCAGCATTACCATTTCCGTCAAAAGTAGGGGGCTTGCATCTCATAAACACCCTGTAGTTACAGCCTCGTGCCACCTCTCGCACAGGCTCCTCTTCCTCTTCCTCCTCATTATCGGAGAAAATCGTTTCAGGCTCCGGTTGCTCCCCCGAGGCCCGGTTTCTCTCCTTCCTTTCCCCTTCCTTCACAGCCTTGATGACTTCGGTCACCACAGACGGTAAGATTGTCTGCATGACTTGATGTACTTCCTCCACAACAGCCTCCTTTACCGAGGCCCTTAAGTTCGCACTCTCATCCCCAGCTTCTGGATGAGGAGTCTCAGGTTCTGCAGGAACCTCTTTCTCAGCTCTAGGCCTTCCTCTTTTAGGGCGTGGTTCAGCAACAGGGCCATCACGGCCTCCACCCCTAGAAGCTCTAGAAGATCTACCACCAGCCATTCTCTAACACACTGAAAGATTCAAACACCAACACGGTCGTTCAAGGAAACAACTCAGTTTATGTCAAGTATAGTAAGTCCCTAATTACAGTGGCCAGTTGTGATTAGCCACTTACTGTACTCTTCATACCCCAAGTATTACCTGTCCTGACTACATCAGTATTCAAATCTACATACAACACATAACATATACCATGCGCACATAAACCGGTTAACTTTAAGAAAATACCTGATGGCACGTAGCTACTCAGTTTGGCATCCCATCCCCCATTCGTCCCATTCTTAGTTTAAGTTAAGGTTATTTTGAAAATTTACCCATTTCACTTAAACTTTGGCTCTGATACCAACTTGTAAGGCCCCGTTCCCGGGACGCTTACAGTTGGTCATTCATCGCACATAAAACATATAATTACATTACATTAAGAAATCATTGCAGCGGAAACATTCAAAAATGACATCACGTTTCATTATAATTACTTTTGCCAAATAATACATCATTATCCGGTTACAAAATTCATGTTTGCATTACATCACAAAAGCTATATAATTGGATGCCATCCCAAAAGAGCTGAGTAGCTTCGCCGTGCCATCCTCAGCAATCATTTACCTGCCAACTGGAAAATGCAATAAAAGTCAGCGTTGCTGAGTGAGTTCTAGTTTTATAAAATAAATATACTTTACTTTCATTAAAACTATTCGTTTTATCATGCGATCATTCAACATACGTAACACAGATAATGTCATTATTATCTTTCATCATCATTCATTATCTTCCGTTCTTTTCGTTCATTCTGTCTTCCGAGTCTTTTGCGACAACCTGGTCGCTCACCTCAATGGCAATCTCAATGATTGCACGCTATCCGAGTCTTTTGCACCCCTAAGGTTGCTCACCCCAATTGCCCATCACGATAGCAAGCTATCCGAGTCTTTTGTAACAACAAGGTTGCTCACCCCAAGGCAACATTACGATAGCACATTACTCGAGTCTTTTGCAACGACAAGGTTGCTCACCTCATAGGCAAGCTAAATGATTGCACTTCATCCGAGTCTTTTGCAACACAAAGTCGCTCACCCCAATATATATGCTTGCAAGCCTTTCATTCGTTCATTCATCATTCATTAATGCATGCATTCTTACTTCATGTTCCTCTTTCATTATCTTTCGCTTTACATTACATAATACTTCATTCATTCATTCATTCATTCATTAACAGGACATGTAAAGCCACAAGAAGATAAGCATACATCATAATAAGAAACATATCATACACATTCATCATCATCATACAGGGCAATATCATACATTCATAATATGCATAAACATGCAACATCCTCATCATCATGCCCTACGTGCTCTCTAAGGCCATAACCATCCTCTTACATGCTCTTACGGGTTACCTTACGTCAACACTTACATCTGCACCTTTCCCCGAAGGCCAGAAGTCAAACTACACATTCCTTCGAGTGCAACAGCCCTGTTCGGGCGTATGGACACTCTTCAGTCGCATGGCCTCCATGCGACTGAACATCATGCGACTGGACTCATGCGGATGAACATCTATGCGAATGAACACCCAATCGTGCGTATGAACCTTGTGCGAATGGGATTACTGCGAATGGGCACCTATGCGACTAACCTCATGCGAATGGACTCATGCGACTAAGCATCTATGCGACTGAACCTTCAGTCGTGCAATCCTGATGCGACTGGACTCCCAGTCGTGCGACTGAAACCTTAGTCGTGCGAATGAATCCCAATCGTGCGAATGACCCTCAATCGCCCTCATTCGGCCGTATGGCCTTCATTCGGTCGCCTAGCCCTAGCTGATGCAGAATGGAGTTCATCCCGAACCCAATCTGCCATTTTCGGCCTCTAAGCTCATCCAAATCCATTCTAAGCCTAAATTAACCCTCCTGGACCTTAGGAATGCATACCATAACACCATACAAGCACACCCAAGCCCGAAAACATACTCTAAACACATCATCCACATCACACCCAAATGGGTCAAACACACACACACACAAAAACGGGTTTTGCACATTTTCCAGCCCCAAAATCGATTGAAAACAAGTAAAAGTGTGGTTCTAGAACTCACACAATCGAGCACAAAGACAAGAGCTTCGATTTGGCTTGCCACTCGACGGATTTGGACACCCGAATCACCCGAAACACCACTTTTCTCCCTTTTCTCCTCTTTCTCTCTTCTCTCTTCTTTGTGAGCTGAAAATATGAGAAGTGTGGGGAGAGTGGGCTGCCCTCTCCCTACACATATCACCACCTTCCCCAACTTTTCTTCGTTGGCGAGTTTGGTCCCTCGACTTTGGACTTTATTTCTTTTCTTTCTTCACCGCCTTCAAAATAATAAATTTCCGGGTGATACAACACAGGCGTATGAACTCCAGTCGTATGACCTCCGGTCGCATGACCTTCATCCGCATTTCATTCAGTCGCATGACCCCCATTCGCATTTCCTCCAGTCGCATAGCCCTCATACGTATGGCCCTCAGTCGTACTACTCACATACAAATGAACCTCAGTCGCACTCCTTTCGTGTGTATGGACCTAGTCGCATGCCATTCGGACGCATGGACCTCCAGTCGCATAGCCCTAGCTGTGCGCAAAATGCAGTTCATCCCGAACTGCAGCGGCTATTTTCGGCCTCCAAAGTCTTCCAAACCTCTTTTAAGCTCAAATCAACCATTCTAAACCTTAGGGAAACATACCATGACATCATTCAAGCACAACCAAGCCCGAAATCAAGCCCCAAACGAATCATACACATACACATACATACATACATAAACAGGTTTACACCCAAATACTCGAAAAAGGGTTTTCAGATGTGTTCGAGCCCCAAAATCATTCAAAAACGTGTAAAAGAGGGGTCCTAAAACTCACATAAACATCCCGTCGAGTAGAGCTTCGATTTGACCCGCTGCACTTCGATTTTCACGCTCGAATCCACCCGAACCAAGCTTTTCTCCTCTTTTTCTCCTTCTCTTCTCTCTTGGCTGAGTTTTTGCAAGAATGGGGAGGGTGTGGGCTGCCCTCCCCCTTTTATACTCCCACTCATCGAAGTTTCTTCCCGTTTTCACAAATTTTGGTCCCTCGACTTTGGACTTTATTTCTTTTCTTCTTTCGTCGGCTTCAAAGAAAATTTCCGGGTGTTACAGTTTAAAACCAAAAAAATCAATGTCTTAAAATAAATGCTAAATGTCTAATTTAATTAACGTATGTTCACTTCCTAGCTTGTTCTTTAACGCTCTTCACACATTCCCTTGATTGCTCTGCATACCTAACGCAAAAAAGCAATGTGGCTGAGTGAGTGCCTGGTGAATAGATAAAAGGAAATTTGACACAAATATCATAACAAATACAACTGTCACGATACAAATACTGATAAAATACCCAATCAGCTAGAAACAAATATTAGAAATAAATAGTAATCATAGTGTATAGAGGGTTGCATTCCCTAAGTACAGATGTGTGGAGGAGCATTAGCATACACTCACATTCACCAGATGTAGATATATCCTAGAACCAATCCGTACGCCTCTGAAACTGATATAGCTAATTACTTCTCCGAGCACATAAAAATACTGATAAGATAGAAACGCTGTGGTTTAATCACACCACCACGGATGGTACCAAGTTATCGATGCCGCAATGACAAATCTATGAAACATCATAGAAAATGTTGCTCGAGTATCTGATCTCAGATTAATAGATCATGTAACCAAATTTAAAATAATTTAAACATAGTTGAATTATATCCTAATAAAAGAAACAAGACCAGTCAAATAAATAAATAAATAAATAATAACACGTTAAGTCCTAATCTAAGTCGAATACTAAACTTACCGAATAAAAAACGAATGAATTGTCAGACAAATTTCTCTCCATATAATAGAAGATCATTTAGTTTAAGTTACAACTTACAACTATTCTATGCATGTCTAGCTTTTGTTAGGTGTTAAAGCTATTTAATTGCCACGTTTCATCCGAGTCTGCAATTCTGCATGTTCAACTACACGAGAGAAAGGAATCTAGAGACAGGGATGGTGACCTCCACCCCAACATTCACCTGCGGCTTTGGGGTTCAACATGTTTTCAAAGGGTTCGACTTGAAAGGTAACTCAAAGGGTTTGAAATTTTTGGGTGTTTTTGATCTATAAACTTGGGTGGTGATCAAACTTTTTGTAGGTGAAAGATGGAAAGAGGTTTAATGGGGTTCAACTCTAAAGATTTTGAGGTCGTGATCAACGAAGAAGCCCAAGGAATCAGGTTTGCTTTCTTAGATTTTTCTTCAATATCTTGACCTACTTTGGTCTTTCTCACCTTATTAGAACTAATTGAAGTTGATTATGTTGCAGTTTGACCGATGAATCTGCAATTTTGTTTTCAAGATTTTATCGCTAATTGCGTTTTCAAAAGATTATGTATTTATCTTTAGGCTGCTTCCACCTGTTGCACTCTTGCTTTCACCACTTATCCTTCGAATTACTCAGACATTGTGTGCTTCCTATTTTAGTGAGACTTTGTTACTTAATTTATTGAAATTATAGTTTAAGATTTTTTTAATGTTCAAAATGGATGCATGTGTTTTGGTAATTGCATATATATTCATTTGCTTTAGAAATACAGTTGAAGAACCCAAATTTCAGCAAAAAGATGGAGTGACTCGAGGGAAGGTTTCAAAATTTGATCATATGTATCAACTTCCATCTTAGATTGTTAATGTAAATGATATATTCTAGAGTCTTTGGTGTTTATATAATTATATACGACATCTTTTTTTTATTAGAATTAATTGTTGTGACTATAGAATGTGATTTAAATATTTATTTTGTTTTAGAATTGACATCCACAATTAGGATTAATTTAATATTAATTGCAATTGTTCTTAAGATTTTGCCTTATTTCACAATTTATTCCGTAGGCACTTCACTTGCTACATTAGGATTTTTCTCTGATTTAACCACTGAGTTGTTGCGTTTACAGGTGGGCGGAGTGGACGGCTACGTGTCTCATTGTTGGCGGTAACAAAAAAATTAGGTAAATTTACTTGCTTAGCGATGTTGCTCCTGTTTATTGTTAATCTTAAATGAAATTACAAATTTGTATTTGGTTTGGCTTCATGCCAACTTATGCATATAGTTTGTATCAGGTTTTAATTTTGGTTTTAGTTGTAATCTATTGCTAAACTTTATTTATCATAGAAACCATTCTTTGGTTACACTATTGTATAAAATAACTTAGTGTTTGCATTTCTAAAGTGTGATGGATGTTGGGTTACGTTTATCTTTGGTTTTCAATATAATCTCATACTGAATTTTTTGTTTATAAAATTCATATCTAGCTAACTAGGTTACTGCTATTCTGAAAAAGTTTGTAGTGGTATTTTATTTACTGACCTACTAAATTTTGAATAGAGTAAATAAGAAAATTAAAAAAAACCATTGAGAAGAAAAACACATCATAGTCCTTACATATTAAAGCATCACCATGTTGACACTTCCTACATGTTTACTTATTTGCTTCATCAACAGATAGGATTTTAGGTTTTTTCCCTATCATGTTCATTGTGTGTGCGAGGAGAAGCATAACAGATTAAAGAATGTTAGATGATTCTCACATTTTTTTGTGATATATGAACTTTATATCTCTCTTCAATTCTGTTAGACGATTACATAAAAATTTTGCCTTTCGCTTTTGCTTTCACTTTTAAACTCAAATTGTATACTGTATATTGCACTTTATTGTAGATATTGGACGATGCCCTATAAAAGAAACAAGATGCAATTCAAGATGCTACTAATCTAAATGGGCTGAGGTGGTTTCACTACGTCGAGGTACACATGTGCACAATATTTTGTAGTAGTCATCCTACCTTTTGTCAATGGCACGTTAGATTGTGAGCAAAAAGGTTTTTGAGCGAAACAAAGATGACCCAATATCAGGCTTTCCCTATATTTGCATTCTTATAATGCATTTTCTATGTTATCGGTTTGAAATTTTATGTGGATTTATAAATTTGTGGCCATGATCATGATTTCTACTCTGATATTCCATATGAGTACTATTATCACCTTTGTAAAATGATATCCCATATTTTTTCGAATTTAAATGGTTCAATTTGACGTGTTGGATTTTACTTGAAATTATGGGCCGCTATAGACTGCATATATCGCACTAAATTTGACAATAAAAGTGGTGTTAAACTTCAGTGTTTTAAACTTCCTAAAGTGCATTCAATTTGGTATCAAACCTGGACTAGATTACTCCACATTTGGCAGCAAAAGAAAGCATCAAAGTTCGGTTTCTTGGCCAACTATATAGTGCATATACTGCACTTAATTTGACATCTAAAGTAAAGTAAAATTAACAGCCAAACTGCATTGTTTTAAACTGCACCCGTTTAAAGTTTATTAATTGTGGCACAGTAGTAATGCATAAGATTCTTTCGCTTTGATTGATTTTAAAATCCTATATACTAACTGACCAATAACAATTTTATTAGCATGTCATCATTTATTATGCCCTATATGACACAAGGACTGATCGGTCAAGCCAATGTGTACACCGATGGCGCGACGCGCCAATGAAGCCAACTAGTTTAATATAATTACACATAACGGACAGATCAAACCAAACCTAGAAACGAAGGAATTGTAAAGAGAAAAAATAAAATAAAACGGAGAGTAATTGTGATCCACTACATATATCAAAATAATCAGATTATCCGTACCTTAAGCAATGACAACAATCATTATGATGGAGGTAACTCGTTTCCAAAAGATCTCAAAATTCTACATGCGTATTAACTTTAAATTAGACTTCTTTTTAGTTTTCACTAGTTATTTTGCTATCTATTCTAACAACTCAAAGAAAAATGTATATATTATGTTATAAGATTTAGAGAAAATTGTAAAAATAGTCCATGTGGTTTGATCAAATTGCAAATTTGGTCCTCAGATTTTAGAAATTACAAATTTAGTCTAAATGTTTGGAAGTTTGTTGCATATTTAGTCCCCACCGTTAGTTTTTAATGATCTGGGGATTAAATATGCAAGATGATCAAACCATAGGGACTAATTATGCAATTTGTCCTAAATAACTTAAAAAAATAATTGAAAAACAATAAAATTTAAAAGAAATTAAAATCAAACATAAGAAATTCAAATAAACATCAATAATAAAATTCAATATTTTTGTAAAAATACAATAAAGGTTAAAAATCAAATCAAATTCAAAACTAAATAAAAGTAAAAATAAAACACATGTAAAAAGAGAAAACGAGAAACTTAAAAAAAGAAGTATGCGATTAAAGTATAAAGTTAAATAAAAATAAAAAAATAAAAATAGAACTGGATAATCATTTAAAAAATTCAAAATAAACATTGAAAAATCATATTAAAGTTTAAAAATAAAAAACAATTCGATTTCATTTTTCGTTTTTTGGATTTATACTTTCACAAATAATTATAAAAATATGAACTTCATTTTTCATTTTTCGGTTTTTGGATTTAAACATGACATATGAACTTCATAAAAATAAAATTTTAAGCATGTTTCTCATTTTCTCATTTTCTATTTTTATATGCATTTTATTGTTACTTTTATTTATGTTTTAAAATTGGTTTTATTTTTTAACCTTTATTCTATTTTTTAAAGATTATTGAATTTTTTTATTAAAGTTTATTTGAATCTTTTAAATTTTAATTTTAATCTCTTAATTTTTTATTTTTGTTTGTTTTTTTTAATTTTCGGGAAAATTGCACAATTTGTAAGGCCCCGTTCCCGGAAACCTCACAGTTGGTCAATCATTGCACTTAAAACATTCTAAAACGTACATTTATTTTGCAGTGGAATTTAAAACTTTTATTAGTAACTAAAAACATGTCATATCATTATTTACAACATTAGTTTCCATCTCAAAATACAAAGACATGTCAAAATACAGATGCCAGTCTCAAAATGCTCCCAGTAGCTTATGCATCCATGCCTGCAAGTCCTTAGCATCAACAAATACCTACCAACTATCATGCATACAAAAGTCAGCGACGCTGAATGAGTTCTAGTTTTATAATAAAATACTTTACTTTTTTAAAACCGTTCTTTACTTTATTTCAAATCATACTATACTTTACGATCGTTCGCGATCATGCATCATACGTACATACAAATAATATCATCATTATCTTCGTCATTGCGTTCATTAACTTCGCTCATTTAACGTATTACATTATCGTTCACTTCTCTTTCTAGATCCGGTCATACTTTACCCTCTTCGTGGCAATCAGACACAATTACTGAGGTCGAATGACAAGGATCCTGTTTAGTACATTATTACGATAATTCATTAACGTTCATTTCATACTTCGTTCTTTCATACATTATCTTTCGTTCATTACTCTTTATTACTCGAATCTTGTCTCATGCAATATCCCCATCTCACGCTCGAAAGCTGATGCTGTGCCGGGACCTGCTCACAAGCCCCCGACTCATGTCCGAAGACCGACACAACACCGGGATACGCGACAAAGATCCCATATGAGTCAATCACAGGGATTGAACTCCATTCGAGTCTGTTGCAACACAAAGTCGCTCACCTCATATCTATGCTTGGCTTTATGCCACACCCCCGAAGTTATACGTAACTCGGGTAACCATCATATCTATGCTTGGCTTTATGCCACACCCCCACCGAAATGGGTAACAACACCCCCACCGAAATAGGTAACAACACCCCCACCGAAATGGGTAACAACACCCCACCGAAATGGGTAACAACACCCCCACCGAAATGGGTAACAACTCTGAAGGTCAGTCACAAAGACTGGAACCCTTGCGTGCACACTTTAGGATTTGCTGAACCTCACGCGGTTGAGCTTAAGGCATTTAGAGCCGTGCACTTCACTGTACTTTGCTTGCAAGCCTCTTACGTTGACGTTCATTCTTTAATACATGCATTCATTCATTAATGTTCCTCTTTTCATTATCTTCCACTTTACGTTTACATAATACTTTATTACGTTCATTAACGCTCGACGCAAAACCAAGGGAAGACACACATACATACATAATAAGGAACATATACTTAATCATAAACATACACCATCACCATACAGGCAACATCATACATGCATAACACACATTAGACATAAGCCATCACATCATAACCAGGCATATTTCCCCACTTTACCCCTTGAAAACCACTTAGAAAACCTTAGGTCCAAATTGGGCGCACTGGACTTTTCAGGCGCATGAGCATAAAATTCTATGCATAAAATTGATCTGGGCGCATGGGCACTATTTGGGTGCTTCTGCCCTGTTTAGGCGCATCAACACTTAACCATTAACACTTTGAGCGTATGGCATAATTTAGGCGCATGGGCCATCTACTGGGCGCATGGCCAGCCATTTCAGGCGCATGAGCCATCTGCTGGGCGCATGGCCAGCAGTGTAAGCGCATGGGCCTTCCTGCTGGGCACATGGCCAGCAACTTGGAGGCCTGGTCAATTGCTGGGCGCATGGGCCACCCTTTGGGCGCATGGGCCACCCTTTGGGAGCATGGGCCTCCCATTTGGGCGCATGGCCAACAATTCAGGCGCATGGACCACTGTTCATGTTCGTCTGAATCATTCTGAAATGTTCTCTATGCGATCAAATTCATCCGGTTATCATCCTAATCATACCCAAGCATAAATCTAACATACTAAGGGCACTTAAACATGCTAAACCATCAATATTAATCCATGATTAACACTAAAACATACATACATCATTTCGAACATAAAGCTGTAAACCCATGGTTATTTTCAAAACGTTTACTTAGTATGCATAATAGCCCCAAACGAGTTGAAAATCAGTAAAAGAGGGGTTCTAGAAACTCACCTTGAGCAGCCTTTGAGCAACACTCTTTCCGTTCAAGACCCACCTTCGATTCAACTCTTGAATCCCAAAACAAACACTTTGAAGCTGCTTCTTCCATTTTCTCTCTCTAGAACCAGGGCCTCTCTCTATCTCTTCTTTCTTCCTTTCAAGCCGATTGAAGAATATGAAGAAGAATGGGCAACCATGCCCTTTTTAAACCTTAAAGTAATAGGGTTTGTACTTTGTACACTTTTTCCCCCTCCACTTGTGCTCATTATCTTTTTTTTCTAATTAATTTTCTTTTCCTTTTGTTTAAATAGAAATTTGGGGTATTACACAATTGGTCCCTGTGGTTTGACTATATCACATATTTAGTCCCCAGATCGTTAAAAACTTACAGACACTAACAGTGGGGATTAAATTTGTAATAAACTTTCAAATATTTGGACTATTTCCAATTTTTAAAATCTGGAGACCAAACTTGTGATTTGATCAAACCACAAGGACTATTTTTGCAATTTTCTCTAAGATTTATTTACGTAAAATATTAATTGCTTTCGTGTTTCCTTTTTTTATGAAATAAGTATATCAATGGTAGTTTTAAGAAATCAAATATAAAAAAGAGCAAAGGTCACATCCTAGTGTAGGGAGCCATAATTGTACATGGACTTATATGCAATGTTGTCAAAACCGGATCGGATAGAGAATCGGTCGTCTTACCGGTTCACTGGTCGGACCGGTTTACAAACCGGCAACATTAAAATTAGTATAAATATAAAAAACACAAGTTCATATTACATGGTCCAAATTAATAATCTAATTTATTAAGTACTTGATCCATATAATTACTATATTATCCATATTTTAGTCCATATTGTTTATTCTATTCATGATCCATTTGAATAGACCATTTGCCAGCCTAATTTCAAAACCCTGTAACATTTCATTCTTTCCTGGTTGAATATGCAAAAGGACAGCCACATGGGGAACACAAGCATTTGCACCTACACCTCCTCCTCCTTTTTTTTCTTTCACAAATATTATCTTCATTCAGATTCAATCATCTCTGTTTAAACACTTGCATTTTATCTTTGAATATCTCTTCTACTATACATGTTCCCTGCATCATAAATCAAGATGTTACGATTCTCAAAGTTCTCACAACATCAATCGTTTTTCACTTGTTTGACGCTAGATCTATGATGGCTTTCAACTAAGAACTCATCAAAGGGAGATTCAAAGGAGAGATGAGTTGCTTCTAGTTACAAACACCGAGCCAACCGGCACACCAGTTTTTCGGTTTAACCGTCAACTCGCGACCAACTGGCTGGTTTGGTCAACATAAAACAAATCAGGGTGGATCGAACCGCCGGAGTTACCGAATCCCGGTTGAACCGGTCGGACCGGCCGGTCCGAGCCTGAAAACATTGCTTATATGTTTAATATTTAAGATTTTGTCTTCTTTTAGCATCTATTAACTAGAAAGTTTACTTATATCTTCATGTAATTCATTTACAGATTTCAGTCACATATTAGTTTTGATGTGGAAGTATGTGGGTTCATACAAATACAACACATTGGTTATTAAGTGACGAGAGGTTACATTGTCTACTGATTCAGTTGTTAGTAGGAAACTACCCTTCTTTCGAGAGTTTGTGTCACAAACATAGAAGCAAAGCATTGATATACCTTTCATGTTTATAATCTCCAACGGTTTAACAGAAAATTAGAATCAATACAAGACAAGCATAACCAAGAGATGAAATTAAGAGCAAATCATCAATGTGATGATCAGCACAAAACAATCAAAACCAATGAGCTGAATGACAACAGGGAATCAACTTTGTGATGAAACCCTAGAAATTTTGAAGGCTGATGAGAGAGCAGGAAGTGCGCATATGAAAGCTTGCTTCTCCTCTCCAACCCTAACATCTTATTTATAGCTTAAGGAATAGACGAAGCCCATCAACAAAAGCAGCAGCCCATGTCCAACAACAATAAGCCCAGTAGCACTTACAGCAGCCCATCAACAATTAAAAATATGCAAAACAAGAAAACCACAAATGCATTAGGAAATGAATTAGAAGAATTAGACAAACATTAGACAATTTAACACCCCCCCCCCATAATTCAATTTTCAAATGCATCAAACATATGAAGTCTGGAACAAAGGTAATCATGCTAAGCAGGGAACAAACCTTTAGTGAAAATGTCGGTAGGCTGCTGATCCGAAGAGATGGAGACCGTTTTAATAAAGCCAAAGGAAAATTTTTCTCGTAATTAAACAAGTCAATTTCAAAATGTTTTGTTCGATCACGGAAAACAAGATTAGCAA
Organism: Flaveria ramosissima; assembly: GCA_025215565.1. Taxonomy (NCBI): domain Eukaryota; kingdom Viridiplantae; phylum Streptophyta; class Magnoliopsida; order Asterales; family Asteraceae; genus Flaveria; species Flaveria ramosissima. The sequence goes on from CM046040.1 coordinate 76,179,419, forward strand.
CGATAGATAAAGCTGCTTTGTTATCACAAAATAGATTAATTGGCAAAGAAACTGATATTTTTAATTCCTGTAGCAGATTACACAATCACATGACCTCACACGTCACAGCACACATTGCTCGATACTCGGCCTCAGCAGAAGATCGAGAAATAGTGCTTTGTTTTTTACTCTTCCAGGAAATAAGAGAATTTCCTAAAAAAAACACAAAAACTAGTAACCGACTTCCTAGAACCCAGACACTTTCCCCAATCAAATTCAGCAAAGGTACATAGATCAAACGAATCACATTTACTAAACAAAATACCTCTGCCGGGAGCACGTTTCAAATAATGTAGAAGTCTTAGGGCAAGTTTTAAATGAATTCCAGTTGGAAAATGCATGAATTGACTCAAAAATTGAACTGAGTAGGAAATATCAGGACGAGTGTGAGACAAGTAAATGAGTTTCCCTATTAGTTTTTGATACTCAGTTTTATTTATTAAATCAGTGGAGTCATGTTGACAAAGGGCTGCAATTATATGATGTTGCTCTAATGGTGTACTAACAGGTTTACAAGCAGACAAACCAAACTCAGCCAATAGCTCAATAAAGTATTTTTTCAATTCCTAAGAAATATTTTAGCAGCCCCAAATCTTTTATTAAGAATTTTGAATTTAAAACAACTTTGACAGAAGCAATTTCTTCTTCCCAATTCCCAGTCACAATTATGTCATCCACATATACCAATAAAACAAGAATTTTTGTACCATTTGATTTCACAAATAGGGAGTAATCGGTTTTACTTTGAGTAAAACCAAAGTCAAGCAAAACACCGACAAGTTTTTCATTCCACATACAAGGAGCCTGTTTTAGGCCATATAATGATTTTTTTTAACTTGCACACACGGGTATCTTGTTTAGAAAAGTAACCTTCCGGTAAAGTCATATAGACATCCTCATTTAGATCCCCATATAGTAACACATTATTCACATCAAGTTGATAGAGGGGCCAGTCAAATTGAACAGCGAGAGAAATCACAACCCTAATTGTAACCATTTTAACTATGAGCGAGAATGTCTCATCAAAATCAATTCCCTCACGTTGACTATACCCTTTAGCAACTAACCTCGCTTTATTGTTGACCCATTTGCTTCCTATAGGTGTTCTATTTGGAGGAAGGTCAACAAGTTCCCAAGTATTGTTTTTATTTAAGGCAACCATCTCATTATTCATAGCACTGATCCAATTTGGATCAGTGGCAGCCTCCTTGTAATTACGTGGTTCAATACTTTTATTTAAGCTAGAGATAAAGCAATAGTTTTCATAACTAAGATTGGATTAATTCACAACACGTTCGAGCCCATATTTAACCTTACCCTCTATGATAAAGTCTTGAAGTTTTCTAGGGGGTTTATAGTTCTGGTAGATCTCCTTAGATTAGCTGAAATTGATGGAATAGGTGGAGAAATAGACCCCTCAAAAGGTTTAGCTTGGTCATTTACCTCAATCGCCTGTTCAACCTCGCAAGTACCTTCACCTGGGGCAGGAGGTGGCACAGAAAGTACCTCACACTCAGCCCGAGGACTGCTAACAGGCTGCTGACCAGTAACGTCAGTATCAAATGTCACCTCTCATCATCATCGGGGATTTTATTACTTAAAGGAGCATTGGGTGAGGTAAAGTCAACTAAATCAAACAATTTAAAAGAATCACACAGATTTCCAAGCTCAGTTGTGTTTTCAAAAAATTCTTTATTTTCTTTGAAAGGGAAAATGGTTTCATAGAATTTTACATCACGAGAAAATAGAACAGTTTTTTTTATCTAAACTCCATAATTTGTAACCCAGACACCTAAAGAGCTTTAAGTGAGAAAGAGAGGGTGCAAAACCAAATAACAACTCATAGGGAGATCTACCAGTACGAACAGATGAAAGGGTCCTGTTTATTAGGTATGCAGCAGTTAGAATAAATTCAGACCAAAACTTAAAAGGCACACCACTCTCAAACAGTAATGACTTAGCTACATTCAACAGGTGTCGATGTTTTCTTTCGGCGATCCCATTTTGTTGAGGAGTGTGGGGACAAGAGGTTTGATGTAAAATACCATTTTTCCGATTAGATTCAGTAAATCTATGATTTACAAACTCGGTCCCGTTGTCACTTCTAAAAATCTTAACCGACTTGTCAAATTGATTTTTTAAGAGATTTGTAAAACTTTCTATGTTATGAAAGACCTCATCTTTATTATGCAACAAGAATACCCACACTGCCTCGTAAAATCATCGACAACAGTTAAAAAATATTTGAAATCCTCACGACTTTGAACCTTATAGGATCCCCACACATCTAAGTGGACCAAGTCACCAAGGGATTTGGTAACATGATCACTTAGAGGAAATGGTTCACGGTGTTGTTTAGCTCTATGACAAACCTCACAGGGTATTTGGAAATCATTAGTGTTTTTGTTGTTTGATTTACCAAGAATTTTTAAGACATGTTCAGAGGGATGGCCAAGTCGTGAGTGCCAAAGATTAGAGATACGGTGGCTATTAAGACATACATTCGCACAGTTCGATCCTACCCCACATAAATAAAGACCATCAACTTGATCACCAGTCACCAGGACTCTCTTTGTGAGTGAATCCTGAATATAACAGTAAGACTCATTAAATATGATAGACACTTTGTTATCACGGGCAAGCTTATACACAAAGATTAGGTTGACATGGTATTCAGGGACCACAAATACATTGTTTAAAGTAATCTTGTCACCTAGCTTGAGACAACCAATTTTAGTTACCAACGCATTTGTTCCATTTGGGTGCTCTGTGACATCTATTTGATTAAGCACATTTTTGTCACTCATAACCATATGTTGATTCGCCTCTGATTATATTATCCACCCAAAATCATTATTTTGATTTGAATCAGAAGAGAAGTTAAATATGGTTTGAGTTTGACAATTCGGATAATAGGAAAAAAAATTATTACCTCATATATTTGAGCTTTGAGGATCTTCATTTGATTTTTCATTAAGTAATCCTAACAATTTTGAAATCTGATCAGTTATAAGAGCTGTCATTGGTGCCATAGATGAAGAGTTGGATGAACCAGATTTGTTAGAGGTGAAATTATTTGATTTTGAGTTCTGACCAGATGTTTGCCCTCCCTTTTATTTATTGTTTTAGGGATACCTAACCAATTCAAAACATCTTTCTATGGTATGACCCAGTTTATTACAATGAGAGCACTTTAGGTTAGGATTGGTCCCCTAGTATTCCTCTTCTTGTTATCTGAAAACTGATTTACTTTTAATGCAAAACTCATATTTTGTGAGGTTTTGGAGGAGCTGTTCACATTTTGGTGAGACTCCTCTTTTGATATGATTGAAAAAGCAGTTTTTAAGGTAGGGAAGGGTTCTATGGTTAGAAGATTAGTTCTTACAGGTTGATAGATATCATCAAGACCCATAAGAAACTGAAACAGTCTTATCATGTGATTGAAGTCATTAAACTCTTTCGAGGTTTTGCACGAACATGACGGAAGTTGACCATGTTATCAAATTGTTTCCACATTGAATTTAATTTGTGATAGTAGTCTGAAACAGGACTACCATTTTGAGAAAATGAATTAATTTTTTGATATAATCCTTCAAGTTCGTCCAAACCTCGGATGCAGGTTTAGAAAAAACTTGTCCTACATACAGTTCTTCCGATATAGAGTTTAGAATCCAAGTGAGCACCACCGAATTACATCTTTCCTATTGACAGGCCAGAATATCATCAATTGTTGATTTTTTACATTTACCGTCTATAAAACCAGTTTTATTCTTAACTTGTAGTGCTAATTCATAGCACTAGCCCAAACAGTATAATTATCAGTTCCTTTTAGTTTGACATTAACAATTGTAAGAACACTGGTGTCAGTGGGATGAAGATACAGTGGGTCACTTGCTTCCAACTTACTAACCAGAGCTAGATCAGGATTGACAACAGCCATAGCAACGATCAAGACCAAGAAAGATGAATAGCACACAAGCAAGCGCACAAAGAAACAACAAGGATCAGAGCCAGGTTTTCAAACCAATCTTGTTGGTAGATCAAGGATTAATCCAAGTTGTATAACGCAACACACAACAAACAGAGATCACACAAGTGATGCATAGTAAATCAAAGAGTAAGAGAGCAAAACATAAACACAAGAGCGGGGTGATGGCACTCCTTGATGAATTTCACAGATCTGGTACCCCTAACCCAGACAAAAAAGCCTAAACAGAATTAACACAAAGATAATTAAAAAGTTAAGTGATAAGAAGATCTCACAGTGAGAGCACCCTTTTTCAGGGAAATCCAAGCAAAACTCAACCACCGTAACCTTCACTTAAGGTTATAGTGGTCGAAGAAGAAGAGAAGAAAACCATATGCCAGCCCACACGTCACCAGATAAGACAAAGAAGATAAGGGTTTCTAGACCCCGCAAACTCACCTGAGCCTTAAATCCGAGAAAAATATCGAGAATTTGAAGGTCAAATCCAAAAAATCCACCAGATGTAATAGCCTTCGAAAGATAGATATCACCGACTTAGGGTTTTGAATTGAAACCCTAGATCTTGAGATGAGAAAATACAGCACAACGGAAGAGAACGTTTGGATCAGTGTCCACAATCGACTAGAGAGCCTTCGGCCCTGATACCATGTCACAAACATGGAAGCAAAGCATTGATATACCTTTCATGTTTATAATCTCCAACGGTTTAATAGAAAATCAAAATCAATACAAGACAAGCATAACCAAGAGATGAAATTAAGAGCAAATCATCAATGTGATGATCAGCACAAAACAATCAAAACCAATGAGTAGAATGACAACAGGGAATCAACTTTGGGATGAAACCCTAGAAATTGTGAAGGATGATGAGAAAGCAAGAAGTGTGCGTATGAAAGCTTGCTTCTCCTCTCCAACCCTAACATCTTATTTATAGCTTAAAGAATAGACGAAGCCCATCAACAAAATCAGCAACCCATGTCCAACAACAATAAGCCTAGTAGCACTTACAACAGCCCATCAACAATTAAAAATATGCAAAACAAGAAAACCACAAATGCATTAGGAAATGAATTAGAAGAATTAGACAAACATTAGACAATTTAACAGTTTGGTGTTGACGCGGTGATGACTCGAAGTTATTAGAGTGGCATGAAATCGGGAGAAGACAACTATGACAGCCGGCGGAAGTTGTATTGTTATTTCAAGACCTATCATTTGTGGATCACAAATGTCACTCGTTTAAATATTGAGTTACAAAATAGGGAAGATCGCACGAAAAGAAGAAAGAAAAAAAAACAAAACAACAGCTTGTCGTTACCTTGGTTCGAGCCCGTGGTTGGTGGTAGTCATAGTGCATTAGAGATCGTGTTCTTAGCTGATGTAGGCAAAAGCAAAAGGATAAAAAATTGAACCTGTTGATTCAACGAGAATACCAGAAATAATTCTTCTAACTATCGTTGATTCATAAAGAATGCCGATAATTTGGAACTCACACTAACACACACTGTGATAGAGAGAAAAAAATGCTTTTTTATGAACTTCAATAATAATTCCATCCATTTCTTACATGCATATAAAGAAAACAACAAAATTCGAATGGGCCAAAAAACATAGATGGGCTAAAAACTGGGTCAAATGTAAAGTCCAACAAAATCTAAAAATAAGATAAAATTGAAATAACTCATAAAATAAGTCGTTTTTAGCCTGAAACGATGACGCTCCTTAGTCTAACGGTCGTTTCGATTTGTTGCAGGCCCAAAACTGATGTGGGCCCAAGTGTGGATGAGCAAGCTATAGCCTTTTTGGAGGCCCAAGATCGAATTTCAAAAGGGGCTTCACTAAAATGCGCATAACTTGGGCTAGAAGTCTCTGTTTTGGGCCTGCGACCAGTGAAAACGACCGTTGGATCGAGGAGCATGTTTGGGTTAAATTGTTTTGGCCCAAAACCGGATTATTTTATGAGTTATTTCAATTTTTGTCTTATTTTTATATTTTGTTAGACTTTACATTTGGCCCAGTTTTTGGCCCGTTTATGTTTTGTGACCCATTAAAATTTTGTTTTGTTTCTTTATATGCTTGTAAAAGATTGAACGAATATTATTGAAGTTTATAAAAAAATCTTTTTTTTCTCTCTATCACAGTATGTGTTAGTGTGAAATCCTAGTTATCGGCATTCTTTGTGAATCAACGATAAATTAGAAGAATTGTTCCTGATATTCTCGTTGAATCAACAGGTTCAATTGTTATCCTTCTATTTCCGACTGCATCAAAAACAGAGACTTCTAGCCCAATTTATGGCATTTCAATGAAGCCCACTTGGACAAGCGATCTTGGGCCTCCGAAAAGACTATAGCTTGCTCCTCCACACTTGGGCTCACATTATTTGCTTTGTGAACATGGGTATAGTTTGTGGCTAAATTCAGCATACTCCAATGGCATTTCAAAGAAACACTATGGAACAAGAGGTTTTGGATACCATTGTCGATGAGGATAGTTTTGTAAGGTTCACCGTCAGTTTCAGTTTTTGTTTAATAGGCTTCATCTATTTGTGAAAATGATTAGTCATAATCCCGGGAAGTTTACTAATTATTCTTTGTTTTTTAGGAAACAAGAATACAAGACGTGAAGGACAGCGTTAGAATTTCATGATGTGAGATGGTTTTGAATTTTTATCAACTTTAATAGACTTGATTACAGTTTACTCAAATCTTTGCAATCCCGATCATCTCGTGAGTTTCTTGCAGAAGGTAATGAAGAGAAATTAAGAGATGATACTAAAGTTTGAACGAGCCTTTAGGAGTAGTTGGGTCAAGTATACTGGTTCCAGTTTTTACAAAGTTTGTTATCTTATATCCTTGTAATGTATTACGCTATAATTAAGCAAGTTTGTATGGTGAATGAGAAACAATATTTCCAGCAGAATGTTGTCAAGTGTGTTCTTTGATTCTAAAACTCTAACAGGGACCAGAACACTAGATGTTGTTATGTTTCTTGCAACATTGTATTTCATGATGGTTGACCAGTAAAGAATAGGATTACCAGACTTTGAGAAATTAAAAAAATGAAGTAGAGACTTCACCAGTGAATTTGAAGTTGTTTGAATATGATGTGCCAGAAATGAAACAAGAAGGCGAACTTGATCCGGTCGGACTAATAACTAAAGAAGAACAACAAGCTAGACCAAAGATGGTCAAAGCTTGTATGGTTACGGGTTACCACATGGAAGAGATCATATGGTTACCACCTGGAAGAGATCAACGAACCGGGTAACTTTTTCAAAGCTTGTATGGGACCATAATGGGTTGAAGCTATGAAAAAAACTTGATGCAGTACAAATCAATAAGACTTAGAAGTCGGTTCCAAAGCCTGAAGGCATGAAACCAGAGACGTGTAAGTGTCTATATAGGTTGAAAAGAAAGGCAGATAAAATATTTGACTATTACAAAGCTTGCTTGGTAGCCCGGGATTCACAAAGGAACATGGTCTTGACTATGACGAGACGTTTAGTCTCGTTACCAAACTTACAATGATGAGAGTCTTAATAGCCCTAGCAAGAAGCTTGAATTGGACTATTGAGATAATGAAGGTCAACAACGTCTTTTTGTACGATGACTTAGACTATACTATATTCATAGAGCAACCACTTGGATTTGATGTACAATCAAGTGTCAGGTATCTTGTAACTTAAAGTAGGTGTTGTACGGGCTTAATCACTCCCCACAGGTTGAAACGCTAAAATTGTTGAACTTCCAAAATAGAATGGGTACTTTAGTGTGACATTGGATACGAGCATAATTGTTAAGGAAAGTGATGTCAATATAGTGGTGTCTCTAGTCACTACAAGGAATCAGCGACCTATCTGCGTTATCAAGTTGACCGCAAAAGGTTCATCGCTAATGATCAATTATCCCATTAATAGATCCAACAGTGGCAACACGATTCGATTCTATAAAGCTTTAACATTCCGATTAACCACCAAAAAAATTCCGATCAAGGGTATTAGCGGCGACCCAAGGGGCAGCTATTTTTCTCTGTCATTGTTAATGTATTTTCTTTGCATTTCCGTCATTCCCGGTTTTCAAAAATCAAATAAACCAAATGTACACATACAAAAACACATATAGATTTCCAAGAAACACAAATACACTACAAAATACTATAGAGTACATAAACACCCAAAGTACATAAAAGTTTAAGTATTTCACATATCTTGTTTAACTCAAAAATAAACTATCAAAAGCAAACATAAATTAGTTATCCAATACACAATTCATCCCCCTAGTCCGAATCATCTTTGTCGTTATGCCTTCTTTGAACCCTTATACTGTGAAAGTCATGTTAAAAATTGGTCTTGAAACTAATGTGTAATTTTAGCATAAAAAACAAAGTATACATTATAAGTTATTGCATTTTTATATGTTCAAATACAAAGTAAGATGTTTTAAATTTATCATGTTTGTTCAAGTCACTTTGACGTATTTAAACTAATCCTAGATTATTTCAATTTATATTAGTTCCAACAGGTCAAAATGACCTAAACCTACATTAATACGCTTAACACATCCAACTTTAAGTCTATTAAAGTTCATTCATGCCATTTTGATCCGTTTAAATTCAAATTAGGACGTTTATGTGTTTATCACGTGTGTTCGAATTATTTAGACGCATTTAAACTAAGCCTTGATCATATCAGTCTATTTTAGTTCTAGCAGGTCAAAATAACCTAAGCCCATTTTCATACACTTAACACATCCAACTTTAAGTGTACTAAATATTATCCATGTCTTTTTGACCCATCTAAACTCAAATTAGGATGTTTTCAAGTTTATCAGGTGTGTTTGGATCATTTTGACCCATTTAAAAAAACTAAAATCTTGGACATATAGAGATACCCTAGGATGCCTAGATGCACACAAAGGAATGTCTACCCCTGATTTATCAAGAGCAAAATGCCTAATGCAAACTACTAACATAGACGATGTTACCAACTAAAAATAAGGTAGTTCCTACTCATGACCAAAGGAACTCGGTTGTGTAGATGAAAACAATTTACGCCCAATTCTTCTAATAAGTCCCCGCCGACAGCCCAACACCGACTGAAATACACTAACATCATTCGATGTTGACGAACTACTTTCTTCACTTTGGGCATGCCTTATAGCATTGCATTGTTGCTTTACCTCGTTCTGGATATAACAAAAATGATTTAATGTATTTATATATTTGAAAATTATACTTTATATAAATATTTTAGTATCGGCTAGCTCGTTCTCAAAAGTCCAATATTTATCGGATGAGCATCATGAAATGTCTCAAGTCTACTATTATTTGTTTAACATAAAAAAAGTAGATTATAAATTGATAAACACATGTATACAATACACACACAAATGCATATTATATATTATGTTCTTGTAACAAAAACTACGTTCCACCCGTAATTAATGTACGATCGTTTATGATTTGCTTTGTTAGATGCTTACCCATTTCTATGTGCGACACTCAAGAAATAGTCTAAAGTTTTCCTCCATTATCTAGTCTATGAATCGCATGAAAAAGATTGCATGAATGTTACCCACTAATCGAGCGTGTGCGCTATCTTGCACAATCTCATCGACATAGAAGCATCGCTAGAAACAAGTTAAAAAAATAAAATCTAGTCAACTAAAAATGAATCATGAACATAGAATTATACACCCGGCCATATATGCTCTTGAAAGGTATTCTTTTGAGCAGTGGAAAGATTAAAACACTATTCGCACAGCACGGATAGTTTTGAAACTAACTTTTGCGACATGTTAAACTTTTCATGCGAAAGGAATCTTTTACAACAAACTTCCAACAGACTTTGGTGATAACTGAACTTCTCGTGCAAAAAACAGACTTTTCGCATGCGAGAATCAACTTTCGCTTGTTCAATTTCTTGCAATTTTCAAGTTTCCATATAGATTGATTTGAGAGTATAAGACAATAATTTTTCTGTCTCAAATACCTTTAAAACTAACTTTTACGACAGGTTAAACTTTTCATGCGAAAGGAATCTTTTACTACAAATTTCCAACAGACTTTGGTGATAATTGAACTTCTCGTGCAAAAAACAGACTTTTCGCATGCGAGAATCAACTTTTCGCTTGTTCAATTTCTTGCAATTTTCAAGTTTCCATATAGACTGATTTGAGAGTATAAGACAAAAATTTTCTGTGTCAAATACCTTTTTTGTGTGAGTTATTTTTTGGATTAGACAGGGATCCATTGATAGGGTAAGGATTATTGTTTAAAATCGTGATGTTCTATCATGATAATCTTGAAGTGCACCTGATAACTTTTTGTTTGTTGTTTTAAATGAGAAAAAGAAAGAAGATTTTCAACCAACAAAGAACCTTCCTTTCATTTTTGTTATAATCAAGAAATGATAGAGAGCATCCAACGAAACAAAGAAACTCTTGTTTGATCTACATATTTTTATGGACTTAACTTGGGACAAATTAACAACATTCTTAGTGGAGCCCAACACCCCAAGTCTTGAACATTATGTGAGTCCACTAATATTATCATTAACACCCAAGTTTAATAACTTAAATAATATTTAGAATTAAATCAAGCCAGCAATCCCGCGATACCTAACTCGTTTAATTCTAATATTACTTCCTTGATCAAAGTTAATATAATACACTAAAACATGTGTGGATAACACTAAAACTACCAACATTTTTTTAGTCGCCTTCTATTGATCGAGCTTACAAGAAGTTGTAAGACAAGTTATATCTTGAACTAGGTCACTATAATTCGAGCGTTGGTGTGTGGGAGTGAGCGATCTTTGCTAGATTGACTAATTGAATGCAATTGAGTATAATAGCGTTGGTTTTGAGATTCCAATGTGAGTATAAGATGGTTTCTCAAAAAACATGTACGAAGACATAGTTTCTTTGAAAATGGTTTATTGTGCAATAGGAAACTTGAAAGTGGTAAGAAGAGGTTGTAGAACATAAAATGCTTAGGAAGGGTAATTCATATATGGAAACAATAGTGGCATCTAGGTCGCCTTGCTTTGATACCATAACAAGGGAGTGAGAAAATAATTTAATGAACTATGACAGAGAATAAACCCTCAATATATAGGAGTGAAAAGACCCGGAGAAAGCTAAGTTGGGTCATGTGATAATTACAAAATAATATTACACTACTGTTAACAAAGTAGAAGTCACATGACCGGTAAAGACAAGCCCCAAATAGTCCATAAGATAACTTGTTTACAAATGGTTTGAAAATGTAACTATATATCTATACAAATAAATAAGAGTTATCACTTGTGATGTTTTCACACTTATGCACATCTTCTTATACAACTGTAAGAGCGAAGTTCTTATCATCATTTATATTCCTTCGCCATTATAAGCTCAACATATTTGACACATGCAATTTTAATTTTGCTAAAACTACTATTTTGTAAAAGATAATCATGTTTTTACCCATATATGGTTTTCTTTGGTATAATAGTTCACTACATGCATTATGTACGTGATAAACTTTATGTTGACTAACAATCACACACATATTACACTTGTTTAGAAGATAACAAGGTTTTTCATAGAAAAAGTTATTTTTTTTATCGAGCATCGACCTCGGTGATAGTTAACTCTTTGATTGAACCAGTTGGATTAGTACTTGCAGAGAAATTAGCAACAAATAAATCACTATCCATGAAATATGCTGGCTGCTTAGGTTGGGGCAATGCACGCTCGCCATCTAACATCATAATTACTGATGACATGTTTGGCCTATCTCCTGCATTTTGTTGTACACATAACAAACCAACTTCAATTGATCTTATAACTTCAGCGGGTTGGCAAGATTCGTGTAAAGTTGCATCAATCAATTCCATTGATTTGCCTTCATTATAAAGATTCCATGTCTGATAATATTCACAACATTATTAAGTTAGATGACTAGTTAAAATATAAAAGGAGGAGTTTCGGACTATTGAACTTACATGTCCCATAAGATTATTGCCATTCTGTTGTTGGGTGAATCCCCTATTTCTCTTTCCACTCACTATCTCCAACACCAAGACACCAAAGCTAAATACATCTGATTTCATTGAGAATATACCATCTAATGCGTATTCAGGAGACATGTAACCACTACACTGAGTAGAATATGTGCTTTTAATAGAAAATTTAATACTTGATGACAAAGAAAGAATGAATAGTTGGTTCGCATGTCTTACTATGTGCCAACAACTCTTTCTGTATTTCCTTGGCTCTCATTTCCACCAAAACTTCTAGCTATGCCAAAGTCTGATATCTTAGGGTTCATATCTTGATCAAGTAAAATGTTGCTAGCTTTAAGATCTCTATGAATGATCCTTAATCGTGAATCTTGATGTAGGTAAACAAGCCCGCGAGCTATTCCTTTGATGATATCAAAGCGTTTTGACCAGTCGAGAAACTTGCTTTGTGCTTTATCTGCTAAATATTTTGGTTAGTTACTTGTGGTTTCTTTAACAAAGAGTGAAATAATATATGATGCTGACCAAAAATAAATGAGTCTAAGCTTTTATTTGGCATGTACTCATAGATCAACAAATTTTCATCTCCATGTATGCAACATCCAATAAGCTTTACAAGATTTCGGTGTTGAAGTTTTGAAATGCATATGACTTCGTTCTTGAACTCATTTAGACCTTGACTGGAATTCCTGGAGAGACGCTTAACTGCAACCTGTTTCCCATCTTCTAAGACACCCTGAAGATTTACCACTTCACAAAGTGAAAAACTATACAAACTATAAATTAGGTGCCTTCATATATATAAATTGGATGATTATAGAAATGGTAAATAGTAAAAAATTATACAACTGCTTAAATCTAGTTTCTACCTTATAAACCGCTCCAAATCCACCCTCTCCGAGTTTATTGTCAGATGAAAACTTAGCAGTGGCATTAGCAATTGCGGAAAAGCTAAATAATGGTAGTTCAATTGCTTCTTCTTGGCTTTTAGAGACATCCAGTAAAACCCCTGTACATTAGAAAAACAGACTTCACACTTGGATGATCTCTTAAAAAATATACCAATTCACAATAAATAGCGGTGTGATTTTCCTTTTTACAGGACTCCACAAGTTTGCTGGTGAACATGTGTGCACTTTTACCTTCAGGATGACTGTTGTTTCTCTGTTTATACCACAGCCATGAAGTGATGAAGCTTATAAGAAGAACTCCCGCAATGACTACAGGTAAAATGATTTTAATCTTTGATCCTCCTTTCTTTACAGGATTTGATTGTGTAGCTGTGTAGTATAAGTATAGCAACAAAGGTAATTTGTAAGGGTGTAAAAACAATGCAAAAATATTGTGCTTTTACTAGGAATTACATATTACCTAATTCAGAGGAAGCCATTCTTACAAAAATATCCATACCACCTGTACCTTCCAGATAAACTCGGATGTCTGTAAGTTCATCAAACCAAAGCAAGCAGCCTCTTCCTTCGAGACTGGGGTCAGGATTTGTATATGCCATGCACGTACAGTTCTGTAAGCACCGCATTTCACATTCTTGCATATCCATGCTCATGTTAAACCAGCTATTATGTGTGTCTGGCAATTTTACATTAGAGTATTTGATAAATGTTTCTGACCCATTTTTACATTCCAACGGTATTCGCCTAACACAACCACCTGACCAATCAGCATTTTCCCAACTCTTTTTGTTTCTTGGCACAAATTTTGTGTCATCCAAGCAAGCACACGTCTGGTCGATCATATTAATGATGCAGCTTCCATACGCGCTGCAAACGTTGTATGTATCACAGAGATCTTTAGGGAATGACACCCCAAGCTGCCAGTTGTTACTACCTTCTACCCAGCCCCAGCTTTCTAATTTCCCAGAAGAACTTAAGGTAATCCTTATTAGCGTAGAACTGTTTTCATGATTATAAGCATAAGACACCTCCCTTTCGTTAATAATTACATCGTATCTAAAAGCCAAGTTCCTGCTGAATGATGAAATCCCTTTAAACTGTTGATTTCTCCATGGCCCTGCGCGGAATTTGACCAGAGAACCTTGTTTTAGTTTGTCTTGAGGATACCTGTGTTTCTCAGCACCCCATGTAAATTCACCTACAATAGGATCTTGACCACTCTTCCATGATGATAAGTGCCATTCGATGCCCCTCGAGTAATCATTCCCTATCTTCATTCCAGGAAGCCAGTGTTCAGTTGGGTAATCAAAACTCTGCCAGAGAACCGTTTCATGTTGGTCCATCAAGACCAGATTTCCTGTATCGCGAAGCTTTGCAGTTGCATTCATTACTTCTGTTGTCATGTTCGATGACCAGATCATGTTCATGTTGCTGAAAAGGACGAGAGTTCCTCGATCATTGACTTTTAACACGAGTGCTGATGTGCTGGCAAGCGGCTGCTCACGGTTAGCAACCCAAACCAGTGTTGTAACAGGTATCTTTTTGTACCGAATACCAAGATATCTATGCTCAGTGCTACCCGACTCGAAAAATCCCAGTTCAAAAATTCCATTGTCCGAGGCTAATGTGTCTCCGTTTGTCAGGAACCGAGAATCTGAAATGGCTTTGAGTTCAACCGAGTAACTTCTGTGAAAGAATAGTGAACAAAAAAGAAGAAGAAACATGGCTGCTATCTGCATTGAGATATTACCTTGTTTTCAGGAAATGATGCTTTAGTAAGGTGAGTGATATGTGAATTATAATAAGCCTAAAATTTCCATTATGGGGTCCAATGACTTTTGTTTCTAAGACTAGTGTGTGTCCATTCTTTAGACCACTCTTGGTTGACAATTAGAGATTTGCGATTACTGCCTATTGTGTCTCCACCATTGTGTCTCCAAATTGTCATGTAGTTTGACCCGGTTAACACGTGAAGTACCTAAGTATTTAAAAATATTTTTTTAAACCGCAAAATTCATTCAAGAAAGAAAATGGGACGAGCAAGATGCTAAGAGTAAACCATAGAAAAAAGCCAAAACGTAAATTTACACCAAGATTTCCAATTACTATTTAATGTTTGTTCTTCTTTATTTTTTTGGTTAAGCTCCTCTCATTTCTAGTCCTTAGGTTTTTATTTTTTTTTTTATCTTTTAAGTTTGTAACAATCCCAACACTAGCACCTGTTAATTTTTATGTTAAATTAGGTTGAATATAACTGTTGTACTTATGAACTTATAAGAGCTCGTCAATTTTACGGGAAGTCGATATCAGATAGCAACTTTTCAACTTATGTATGTCCAGATGACTTAATCGACATGTCAAACTCAAAGCTATTCTCCTGTTTTGAAACAGTTCTATTTACGTTGCGAGGATCATTACAAAATTAATAACCAGCCTAACTTAAAATGGAAATATATAGAACTTAACCCACAAAATATGACGAGAACAAACTATAAGGACAATATTTGTAAGCAACTCTATGAATTGTATAACACTCATGGGTATCGTCAGATGAGTAACCAGGCCACGTTAATGAATAATGATACATAAACAGTTTGAATATGTACTTGCTCTCTTTGAATCCGAGAGGAGAGGAAACAAAGAAGCGGAGGAGTTTGAAACTTGTGATAAAGATGAAGATGAAGTCATCAGGTTTTGTTTCGATGAGATGGAAAGAGAGATTGCAGTTCTTTTCGTGGCATGATATGGGCACATCTAAAAAGCATAGAGGAATAAGCTAATAGGTTTGTTAGTTACGTGGGACAAACTCACTCACGTAAAAGAACTTGTACACTATGAATCAAAGGGTAGTAAACTACTATTCACAAACTAGCATTTTATTCCAACGCGTGTTGTGCGTCGTATGAAAATGTTTAAACTGAGGCTCAGATATAAGTTTCCGTCATCAGAGCCAAAGCTAATTGTTAAAGCCAACACCAAAGCAATTTTCAATGCGGCTTAAAATAGATGATTGGTTCCGGCTATACATCGAAAATGGTTGTTACGCCAAGGAACCTGACACTAGTTTTCACGTATTATCATAGCCACACACCAACCAAAGCAAAAGGTCTAACGAACACATGTTCAACACAGTAACAGCTTCAAATTAACAAAGATCTTATCAAGAACAGCATCATCGTTAACAACGTGCAATGGCAATGGACACCAATATATGCATGATACCAGGAACACTTCTTAGGTCACCACAACAGAAGAACATCTACGTTCAATATTCGTAATCGCACCATAATTCCAAACACCCCAAATAAAACGAAACTTTGAGGCCTATCCAAACACCTCTTTGCCATGGTACAAAAACCCCCAAAAAGATCGAACCCTATTAAAGGGTGAGACCTTCAGCGAGATCTAAGGCAAGATTTTTATCCACCAAGAATCGGTGGTTGCTCTGACCACTCTAGTCGTTACCCCGCCAAAAAAACCCAAAAACATCAAACCTGATAAATGGGCGGGTGAGATCTACAGATAGCTGCTGCCCAGCAACAATCCGTGGTTGCATGGCCACTCTAACAACTCCAGCAAGGTCGACGAATGCCGTCAACCAATGTTCCGTGTCCACCACGGGTAACGATAGTAGCGACAGTCTTCTTATAACCTAACACCACCACCTGCAGTACCCCAATCACACAGGGGAAGTAGAGCGGTAACAGGGTACAGAGAAGAAAGCCACCGCCACGGTTGTGTAAAGGTCCCAGCCTCCGATGATGAAGATCACAGTTGATGAATATGAGTTTATCAATGGTGAACACCGAACCGACCAAAATGACATCAACACCGGACCATCGCCGTCGACAACAGAAATGAGGAGACCAAATCAAAGCTAAAATCATGACAACCTCATCGACCACCTGCACAACAATAGGTGGAATACATCTTTGAAATGGCAGCGGTGGCACACAATGGCAATAGGAGGCGAACTGATCACCACCACACTTTATAAAAGTGTGACATCACCAAAAGAGCAACTTTTGTTGGGAGGGAACCCACAAAACACCTTTCTCTAAAAAAGACAAAGGAGGAGGACAACCACAACACCAGCTTAAAACCCATATGAAGATCATCACCATCGGCACCTCCAAACCAACACACACACTCTGTAACAACCGGGAATTTTTTAAAGAAAAGAAAAGAAGAGTAAAAAGAAAGAAAAGTAAAATAACCCAAGTTAAGGGGTTAAAGTTATAGAAGAGGCAAACTTTAATATTATTATGTTTATAAATGTGGGCATGGCCGCCCACTACCCTACTACACCAACTGCTTCGGTTTTTTTTAGAGAGAAATAGAGTTTCCATCGGTTTATAGAGAGTAAAAGAAGAAGATTGCTTAAAGGTGATTTTTTTCATGTGTTTTGTTTGGTTTTAGCTGGGTCTTCAGCCTTTGGACCAAGCCTTATGTGTTTGTGTGTGTTCGGTTGTGTGTTTTTGGTGTATTTAGGTGTTAGAACTGCTAGTGCTCTTGAGTTTGAAGGATTTTTGCTCTAAGGCTGCAACAGGTGAGTTCTAGATTCTCAGTTTTTACGGTTTTAAACATGTTTTGGGGCTGGAAATGTATGTACCTAATATTTTATAACCTCCAGTATGATATAACGTATGCTTGTACCCCTGTTTACACGGGTGGGTGTATGTTTGGGTATGCTTTGGTTATTTTTCATGTTTTTATGTCTGTTTTAGGTGCTAGAATGTTAGGGAAGAGTTAAGAACATGTTAGAATGATGATTGGGGTCTAAAAATAGTATAGGTCGAACATAACAATTTCCTATGCGCCTAACTACCCATGCGCCTAAGTAAGGTTCATGCAACTACCCATGCGCCTAAGTAAGGTTCATGCGCCCAAGTACCCATGCGCCTAAGTTTTCCATGCACCTGCATAGTGCCCATGCGCCTGCATAGTACCTATGTGCCCGCATAGTGCCCATGTGCCCGCATAGTGCCCATGCGCCCACATAGTGCCATGCGCCTAGTGCCTTAGAAATATTTCTGAAATTTTGGGAAAATAGAATTTAGAGACTAGGAATTGGAATGTTTTAGTGGTGATGTTATTGGTGTTATTCATGTTGTGACCTGTTTTCTTTTATGTTCCTTATTACGTATTATTACGTGACTTTACATGGTGTGTTAATACTCTTTTACGTTAAGTATTATCATAATGAAGCGAAATATCAAAGATAATGAAAAGTGGAACATAATGAAAGAATAAAAGTCTTGCAAGCAAAATTTAAGGAGGTTCAAAACTCGTTGAGATTTGTTAGCTCAACTGTGTGATATATAGCGTGCGATCTTGGCTAACCCATGAGGGATCACACAGGGGGAGTCAGTCTTGGTGACTGATCCATACGTACGAAACGGGATCCTTGTCGCTTAACCCCGAGACTGAGGTGGCTTTGTGCCCAACGATGGGGTTTTTGCTTATGACAAAATCTAGATAGAAGTGAAAGATAATGAAAAAATGCAAAACGAATGAATACGTGATATTACCTTGATGTATGTACGATGAATGACCATGTTCGAAAGTAAATAAAATGTTTTAAACGAATGGAAGGTATTTTATTTATAAAACTAGAACTCACTCAGCGACGCTGACTTTTATGCATTTTCAGTTGGCAAGTAACTTGTTGCCGGGAATGGCACGAGGGTGGAGCTACTTGGAAAATAAAGACTAGCACTAATTTTATGCAGAAATAATATTTTTGTTTTGTAATGCAACTAAACATCATTTTGTAACTTTAACAACGATGTATTATTTGGCAAAAAGTAATTATTAATGCATGAATTGGTTTTTGTTAAATTATTCCGCTGCAATGATTTTATTATTCTAATGACTCTTAATGTGTTTTAAATATTATGCGCGATGAACGTCCAGCTGTAAACGTCCCGGGAACAGGGCCTTACAAGTTGGTATCAGGGCCAATGTTTAAGAGAAATAGGTAAAGTATTTCAAAAACCTAAACCGAAAATAGGACCAAATGAAAGGATGCCAACCCAAGTAGCTACGTGCCATCAGGTAATTTCCTTATAAGTTAACCGGTATTACGTGCGCGTGTTATTTGATTTATGTGCTCTTAGTAGATTTGGATACTGATGTAGTCAGGATAAGGAAATGCTTGGGGAATGAAGAGTAAAGTAAATGGCTAATCACAACTGGCCACTGTAATTAGGGACTTACTATACTTGACATAATCTGAGTTATTACCTTGAATGACCGTGTTGGTGTTCGAATCTTATAGTGTTTAGAAGATGATTGGTGGTAGATCTTCGAGGGCTTTACGAGGTGGAGGTCATTGTGGACGTGGTGTTGGACCGCGTGTCACAAGGAACAGGGCTAAGGATGCCAAAATGGCACCTGAAGAGCCCGAGATCCATCACCATGAGAGCGCTAATCTGAGGGCCTTAGTGAAGGAGGCGGTAGTTGAGGAGGTTCATCAGGTCATGCAGACAATTCTGCCGTCGGTGGTGATCGAAGTGATTAAAGCTGTGAGGGATGATGAGAAGGATAAGAAGAAGACCACTTAAAGGGGGAATGACGAGAGAGGAGAAGGGGAGCAACCGGAGACTGAGACGGTTGTCTCGAGTGATGAGGAGGAGGAAGAAGCTGTGCAAGAAACAACATGGGGCTGTAACTATGGAGCATTTCAAAGGTGTAAACCCCCAACTTTTGATGGTAATGGTAAAGTTGTTGATGCTCACCGATGGGTGAGAGAAATGGAGGCTGTGTTGGAGATCATCGGATGTAGGGAGGATCAAAAGGAGAAGTTTTCTACCCACTTATTCATGGACTCGACTTTATGTTGGTAGGACAATATTGTCCAGGCCGAGGGCAGCAGGGCTGTTAGGAGGATGAGGTGGAGTGAGCTGAAAAAGATGGTGATCAAGGAGTTTTGTCCTCACAGAGAACTTGACAAGATTGAGAGGGAGTTCTTACAGCTGGGGCGGGAACCATGACATACCAGCAGTATACTACTAGGTTCAATGAGATGGCGAGGCTGGTACCGGATCAGGTGACGTCGGTATCAAGAAAGATCAAGAGGTATACGGTTTGTCAGCAGATATCCGCAGACACATGATCGCCACCCGGCCAAGTACTTTTAGGTCGGTGGTTGATCTGGTAGGGAGGTTGTATGATGAGAGGGAGGTGGCAGTGGTAGTGGTGGTGACAGGAACTAGAATGGAAAGCGATTTGGACGTGGTGGTGTCACTCCAAATAACAAGAGGTGCAAGGGTGGATGATAGGCGTGTGGTTACATCAGGTGTGGGGACGAAGAGGTGTGGTAAATGCAGAAAGGAGAATACAGGAGAGGTAAGTAGGGATTGAACGTCTGCTTCAAATGAAGGAAGCCCAGTCATATGGCAAGAGAGTGTGGGGTTGTAAGATGTTATAACTGTGGTGAAGAGGGCCATCTGAGTAGGGATTTCAAGAAGCCGAGGGCTAAAAGTTCTGGGGCAAAGAAGAAGACCGAGAATTAAGAGTAGAGAGCGAGCGCCAGCGCATTCACGATGACTCGGGTGGAGGCTAGGGTGGACCCCGAGGTCATCTTAGGTACGTTTCTAGTAAACCAAACTTGTGCCTCTGTGTTATTTGATTCTTGTGCTAGTAGAAGTTTTATTTCTGCTGTCTTCTGTGCTAAGTTGTCTGCTAGAAGTAGAAGTATTGATGAGCCCTTCGATGTAGAAACTTTCATTGGTATGTCTACAAGGATTTTTGATCTGATAGAAGGTTGTGACATAGAATCATAGGTTTCCTGCTAGACTGCTCGTGATGACCTTAGGCAGATTTGATGTAGTCCTACGGATGGATTTGTTAGCAGCCTATGAGGAAAATATTGTGTGTCGCAAGAAGATCATCCGACTAACAGCGCTTGATGGGAGTGCAGTGACGATCTACGGTGATCGAGTTACTACGGTTCCGAAGGAGATTTCGTTGGCAGTTGTGGGGAAGTACATGAAACGTGGATGTAGCGCCTACCCGGCTCACGTGAAGGATGTGGACACGTTAGTACCATAATTGCCCGACGTACCAGTTGTGTATGACTTCCTGGAATTGTTCCCAGAAGATTTACTAGGTGTGCAACGGGACCGCGAGATCGAGTTCCAGATTGACTTGATACCTGGTACTCAGCCGATTGCCAGGGCACCGTATCGATTGGCTCCGTTGGAGATGAGGGAATTGATGGTTTAGTTGCAAGAGCTGCTAGACAAAGGGTTTATTCGACCAAGTATCTCTCCCTGGGGTGCTCCGGTCTTGTTTGTAAAGAAGAAGGATGGTAGTATGAGGATGTTCATCGACTACCGCGAGTTAAACAAGTTGACGGTGAAGAACCGATATCCACTACCCAGAATTGATGACTTGTTTGATCAGCTCTAAGGTGCCAAATGGTTTTCGAGAATAGATCTTCGATCGGGCTATCATCAACTGAAAGTGAAGGATCAGGATATTCCTAAGACAACTTTTTGCACGCGTTATGGACACTATGAATTCCTCGTTATGTCATTTGGATTAACCAACGCGCCAACTGCTTTTATGGATTTGATGAATCGGGTGTGTCGACCGATGTTGGATAAATCAGTGATTATGTTTATCGGCGATATCCTAATTTATTCGAGAAGCTAGGAGGAACATGCCGAACACATACGGGAGGTGTTGGAGTTGCTTAGAAGAGAGAAATTGTATGCTAAGTTCTCTAAGTGCGCGTTCTGGTTGCGCTAAGTTCAGTTTCTGGGTCACGTGGTGAATCCTGAAGGGATTATGGTAGACCCGACAAAGGTGGAAGTGGTGATGCAATGGAAGTCTCCAAAGATGCCATCCGAGATTCTTAGTTTCTTGAGATTGGCGGGCTATTAGAGGAGATTCATCCAAAACTTCTCCAAGATAGCTTCTCCATTGACCAAGATGACCCGTAAGGACGTAAAGTTTGTATGGGGCCAAGAACAAGAGAAGGCGCTTGACGAGCTAAAGTCGAGGTTGACGCAAGCTCCAGTCTTGACATTACCTGAAGGAAGCGAAGACTTGGTAGTCTATTCGGATGCTTCTTATTTAGGATTGGATTACATGCTGATGCAACAGGGGAAGGTTATAGCCTATGCATCTCGACACATGAAGATCCATGAGGCTAACTACCCTACTCATAACTTGGAACTAGCGGTTATGGTCTTTACATTGAAGATTTGGAGGCACTGCTTGTACGGGACGAAGTGCACTATCTTCACCGACCACAAGAACTTGAAGTACTTTTTCGAGCAAAAGGACCTGAATATGAGGCAAAGGAGATGGTTGGAGCTTATAAAGGACTACAATTGTGAGATCCATTACCATCGGGGCAAGGCCAACGTAGTGACGGATGCCCTTAGCCGAAAGGAGAGACCCGAACCAATCCGAGTGAAAGCTTGCCAGTTGGTGATGACCTCCGATGTGATGACACAGGTCAAAGAATTCCAAGATGAGGCGTTGAAAGAAGATCACCTTAACTTCGAAAGGATGAGAGGTCTAGTCACGGAGTTGGTGAAAACACTCTCGGAGTTAGAACCTATTTTGGACAAATATGGATCCCTCGTTACGGAGACCTACGAGGGCGAATCATGGATGACGCTCATAAGACTTGATACTTTATTCATCCTGGTGCTACAAAGATGTATCATGATATGAAGAAAGATTATTGGTGGCCGGGTATGAAGCGTGAGGTAGCAGAGTATGTGAGCAAGTGCCTTACTTTTTTACAAGTAAAGGCGGAGCATCAGAAGCCATATGGAAAGATCAAACCTTTGGATATACCCGAGTGGAAATGGGAGCATGTCACCATGGACTTCATTACAATGTTACCACGTACGACAAGGGGGTAAGATGTTGTATGGGTGATAGTTGACCGTTTGACAAAGAGTGCTCACTTTTTGTCGATCCGTGAAATGTATTCATCTGAGAGGTTAGCGGATCTGTTTATCAAGGAGATTTTAACTTGCCATGGTGTATCGGTGTTTATTGTGTCTGCCCGTGACACCCAGTTTACATCAAAGTTTTGGAAGAGATTTCATGATGCGACGGGGACGAGTTTACATATTAGTACAAATTATCATCCCAGATAGATGGTCAGACAGATAGAACTATACACACATTTGAGGATATGCTCCGAGCATGCGTCATTGATTTTGGAGTAAGTTGGGACGAACACATACCATTAGCTGAATTCTCATACAACAACAATTATTATGCAGCATTGGTATGCGACCATATGAGATGCTATACGGTAGGAAGTGTAGAACGTCCGTATGTTTGGGTGACATTGGACAGAAGGATTTGGGGAGCGTAGAGGTGATCGAGGCTACGACTAAAAAGATCAAGGCCTTTATGAAGGCGGCAAAAGATAGGCAAAGGTCATATGCTAACAAGAGACTTAGACCGATCAAATTCGAGGTGGGCGATAAGGTTATGCTGAAGGTTTCACCTTGAAAGGGTATCATTCGGTTTAGAAAGTGGGGTAAGTTGAGCCCAAGGTATATAGGACCTTTCCGGATCATTGCTCGAGTAGGAGAGGCAACCTATAGGTTACCGCTGCCCAATGAGTTACGTGGGATTCATCCAACATTCCATGTATCTCATCTGAGAAAGTTCCTAGCTGATGAAGATATGATTGTACCACTGGAGGACATTGAAGTAGACAAACGACTCAATACGTGGATCAACCAGTGGCAATCATTGACCAAAAAGAGAAGATGCTACGGAATAAAGTGGTTTCATGGGTACGAGTACAGTTGAGGCATAGGAAGGGATTTGAGTCTACCTGGGAAACTGAGGAAGAGATGAGACAGCATTACCCACAACTGTTCGAGGAATGACAAGTTTTGGGGATGGAACCTATACAAGGGGGTGGACTTGTACCACCTGGAAAATTTTTAAAGAAAAGAAAATAATAGTAAAAAGAAAGAGAAGTAAAATAACCCAAGTTAAGGGGTTAAAGTTGCGCAAGAGGCAAACTTTAATATTATTATGTTTAAAAAGGTGAAATGGCTGCCCACTACCCTGCAACACCAACTGCTTTGATTTTTTTGAGAGAGAAACAGAGTTTCCATCGGCTTTTAGAGAGAAGAAGAAGAAGAAGATTGCTTAAAGGTGAGTTTTTCATGTGTTTTGTTCGGTTTCAGCTGGGTTTTCAGCCTTTGGACCGAGCCTTATGTGTTTTTGTGTGTTCGGTTGTGTGTGTTTTGGTGTGTTTAGGTGTTAGAACTCCTAGTGCTCTTGAGTTTGAAGGAATTTTGCTCTAAGGCTACAACAGGTGAGTTCTAGATCCCTTGTTTTACGGTTTTAAACTTGTTTTGGGGCTGAAAATGTATGTACCTAACTTTTTATAACCTTCAGTATGTTATAGCGTATGCTTGTACCCCTATTTACACGGGTTGGTGTATGTTTGGGTATGCCTTGGTTATGTTTCATGTTTTATGACTGTTTTAGGTGCTTAGAATGTTAGGGACGAGTTAAGAACATGTTAGAATGATGATTCGGGTCTGAAAATAGTATAAGTCGAACATAACAGTTGCTCATACACCTAAATGCCCATGCGCCTAAGTAAGGTTCATGCGCCTAACTGCCCATGCGCCTAAGTAAGGTTCATGCGCCTAACTGCCCATGCGCTTAAGTAAGGTTCATGCGCCCAAGTGCCCATGCGCCTAAGTTCCCCATGCACCCGCATAGTGCCCATGTGCCCGCATGGTGCCCATGCGTCCGCATAGTGCCCATACGCCTAGTGCCTTAGAAATTTTTGTAAAATTTTGGGAAAATGGAATTTAGAGACTAAGACTTGGAATGTTTTATAGTGGTGATGTTGTTGGTGTTATTCATGTTGTGACCTGTTTTCTTTTATGTTCCTTCTTACGTATTATTACATGACTTTACGTGGTGTGTTAATACTCTTTTACGTTAAGTATTATCATGATGAAGCAAAAGATCAAAGATAATGAAAGTGGAACATAATGAATTAATGAAAGTCTTGCAAGCAAAATTTAAGGAGGTTCACAACTCATTGAGAGTTGTTAGCTCAACTGTGTGTTATATAGCGTGCGATTTGGGCTAACCCATGAGGGATCACACAAAGAGGGAATCAGTCTTGGTGACTGATCCATACGTGCGAAACGGGATCCTTGTCGCTTAACCCCGAGACTAAGGTGGCTTTGTGCCCAACGATGGGGGTTTAGCTTACGACAGGATCTAGATAGAAATGAAAGATAATGAAAAAGTACGAAACGTACGAATACGTGCGATAATGAAGATAATAATGATATTACCTTGATGTATGTACGATGAATGACCATGTTCGAAAGTAAACAAAATGTTTTAAACGAATGGAAGGTATTTTATTTATAAAACTAGAACTCACTCAACAACGCTGACTTTTATGCATTTTCAGTTGGCAGGTAACTTGTTGCTGGGAATGACACGAGGGTGGAGCTACTTGGCAAATAAAGACCGGTACTCATTTTATGCAGAAAGAATATTTTTGTGTTGTAATGCAACTAAACATCATTTTGTAACTTTAACAACAATGTATTATCTGGCAAAAAGTAATTATTAATACATGAAATGGTTTTTGTTAAATCATTACGCTGTAATGTTTTTATTATTCTAATGATTCTTAAGATGTTTTAAATATTATGCGTGATGAACGTCCAACTGTAAGCGTCCCAGGAATTGGGCCTTACACACACTCTCTCTAAACAACATAATAAGGATAACAAACCCCACTTTATGGAATTCATGATTGCTGACCAACTTGAACAATATGCATCTAAAGTTGTACATGGTATTCATGAACTTGGTTTATTAATAGTATATAATTCAATTTTAAATGAATATATATAATATATGGGGATAAAAGGGATTTAGGGTCATTGTATCATGATGTTGAGACTGGGTTGTATAAAGTGGTGAGTGTTTAAGTTGATCTCAACAATATAATAGTTTAATAGTAGTTATAGTAAGAGGGGCATGAAAAACCGGTTCTGAACCAGTTCTAGCTGTTCCACATAATTTTGAAGGTTTCTAACGAATATATTGACCTTTTTGAGCCTTTAGTAAATATTCTTTTAAATTTTATTGATCATATTATGCCCTATATATTAGTATAAATAGGTATATTATGTATGAGTTGATCAGAAGAATAAAAAACGCAAACACACTCAAAAGCACAAAATGACCTTGTATACAAACGGTATGGCTTCTGAAAGTGGTTAATAAGCAATCATTCGTTGGTGTTGGTGCATCCTCAAGTGACATTCACATTGTAAGTATTTTACCAACAACAAGGACAATGAAGTTCAGTCAAAATTCAACTTAATTGTGAAATTTTGAACCATACTTAACGGCTTGTAGCAAGAATGTTTAATTTTTTATAAATAAATTCAAACTTAACTTTAAGAACTAATATAGTAAAATATTAAAAGGTGGTGAAAGAAATCTTGCCATGGTCATAAAAACCAGAACCCTAGGGTGTTTAATTGCTTAAAATAGCTTCACTTATTCATTCTTGAACAAGCATATGTTCACAAGCTTGTGGTTTGCACTACAAGAAAAGGATTTTGTGGCGTGTCACCTATAGTGTTGAGTGTCGCCACTTAAAGTGGGCAAATTGAATCGACACGCTAGAGGATCTGTAAAAATTTGACTAGTCAAGGATATCCAATCCACATGTGTGTGACAGACCATGCAGGAAAAACCCTAAAAAGCTAGTGTGTTGAAACTTTTGGGCGTCAACATTTCAACATTTTTGATAAATTATATATATACTAATTTCCAACTTTGCGACTTAACATGTTGCAGCGTGAGTGTGTGTTGCAAGGTTTTTACAATTATTTCCCCCCCTTTAAGGGTCTTGTTGCAACATAGTAAACACAACACAAGTAGCACAAATAACGTATAAGAAAACAACAAACAAACTCATAGTAAAACAACAATAACATAAAAACAAACTAGCACATCATAAAACACAAAATCAAAAAAAATATAATGATGAAATCATTACATGATAAAATATGTTTTTATTTTGTATATGTGAGGTCTAACATAATAATGCTTCTTATATAAAGGTAACCTAATAAATTCAAGTTGAATGACACTATAAATGATAATTTGACTATTCTATATTAATGATAATTTTGTATACATCACAAGAAAACTCTATAAATGCTAATATTTTGTTTTTAACTTTTGTTTATCATAATAAAGTCATTAGTTATTGAAATTTTAGATTCTAGGTTATTCTTGTTGTGTAGGGGTTGAACCTAGAGGCTCGGGAAATCAAATCAAGATCAAGGAGAAGTTCATGTATCAAGCGAAAATTGGACTAGCCACGCGACAACTATCTGTCGCGTGAGAACTAGGTTCTCGCGCGAATGGTTGTATTCGCGCGAGAACATTTTGTTTTAGTATAAATAGTTAGCTTGATCTTGTATTTAGTAAGCTTTTACTATATTTCCTGAATTTGTACTCAAGTGTAATCCTTTTAATTCAGATTGCAATAGTAAAGAAGAAGTTATTTACATCGGGTTGATTCATTCTATTCTTCTACTTCTTATCCATAATTGTTTACATTCCGCACACTCAATTATGAGATCGATCTGAATATTGTAATGACGCTTACAATTGGTATCAGAGCTTTGTTGCTCTAGATTGATTGAGAAGAAGATTATTTGAAGAATTCGTGAGTTCATTACCTTTGATTCTTGAATTTCGAGTTGATTTATGTTATTTTGGATCAATTTGGAAGATTATGAAGGTGTTTTGCTCGATAATTGGTGAATTGATGATGGTTTTTAGGATTAAACAAGTTGTTTTCAATCAATTAGAGACAATTAAGATCTAATTTGAACTTAATTCACTAATTGAACAATTGATTAAACTGAATCTAATCAACTTGGAGTAAAATTGAACCTGAAAAGTTTCGATTTGGACGAATTGAATCAGGCAAAAAGTTGTTTGTTCTGTGCGAAAAACTACCTTTCGTGTGAAAAGACTGGTTTTCGCACGAGACAGTTAAGAGTTTGTTAGAGAAAGATACCTTCCGTGTGATAACTTGAACCTTTCGCAAGATTCAATTAGTGAACTTACCGTGCGATAAGTTGTTGTTATTTCGCACGAGAACTTCCAATTTTGAAGAAATTTTCTAAGTTTGTTTCAAGAATTTCAATAGCAAATCTGAAGCACATCACTGCTACCTTGAATTTCAAAAATGAGGTTGGCACAAGCATAAAACCTCCCAGCCTACTGAATGAGGAAGATTACCCGGATTGGGCTTATCATTTTCAGAATCATGTTATGTGTACTAAACCTGGAGGATGAGGTTTATCAAACAAGGGCCGTACAATCCTCTGTACAAGAATGAGAAATATGAATGGTCACTAAACCAGAACATTTGTGGGATGAAGATGATCTTAAGAGAATGGAACTTGATTATAAAGCTTATGTTGCTATCACAATGGCACTCACAACTGAGATAGCCCAAAAGTTTAAAGATTACACTAAAGCTAAGGATTTGTGGGATGCAATGGAGGAACAGATTACGGAGAACAAAGATATGAGAGAGAGCAGGAAGGATATGCTCAACCAAGAATTCAATATGTTTAATCATATTTTTTGGTGAGACTTTGGAAGCTCAGATGTCTAGGTTTGTGAAACTGATTACCAAAATAAAAAGTGCGGGGATAACTCTGGAGAATATAGCAGTTAACAAAAAGCTGTTAAATTCTCTACCTTATAGCCGGAATAACAACTGCACTACTATTAAATGAACCAAGGGTCTATTTACCTTGTCTTTAGTGATCTCATTTCTACTATCAAATCCTATGACAAGGATGATAAGCAAAAGGCTGCAAATTACATCAATACTATAGGAGCAGAAGCATCAGCTTTGTATGCTAAAATGGCAAGTAACCCGAATTACTATGTTAGCTACTCTCAACTATGCCAGTTACAATAATCATCATCTTCTACTCATTCAAATGTGAAAGATCAAGAAGTGCCTCAACCCCTGCCTTAATACCCAACTACTCACCAAAATCCTTATGTCCAAACTCAAGCCCAATCTCAATCTCAAGCCTACTCACCAATCCAAACCACTCAACCAATACAACAAGCTTTTGTTGTAAACTCTCAACCTAACAAGTAAACCATCCAGATAGCTGAAGAGCATCTGGCTCTTTTTACATCATTCATGAACAACTATGAAGCCTTTTCTGCTGAAAGAATCAATCCACCTAATATTTGGGTTGATGACTTGCAACAAGTTGATCCTTATACACGCTCCAGCGCTAGTTAACAACTTGTCAAAACTAATGGGGTGGAGTTGTGAAAAGGAGACGGGTCACACATTGATTAAGTGTGCAGATAAGGAGTACCGTATCATCGACCCTGTGGATTTGCTAAAGTTAGGAAAAGAAGATTTGATGAGGTTGTAGGCATGTCCTATTACAGCTGACAAATCTGTTCATTTACTAGCAACACAGTTCGGTTGGTTGATAACGAAGGCCCTGGACAAAAGGATGTATGCTTATGGGGACAGTTACAAAGTTGATGATGTGAACTTCTAAAGAAGATTGATTTACTGAGTCTAGGGGGAGATTATAAGGGTTGAACCTAGAGGCTCAGGTAATCAAATCAAGATCAAGGAGAAGTTCAAGTATCAAGCGAAAAGTAGACTAGCCGCGTGACAACTATCTGTCGCGTGAGAACTAGGTTCTCGCGCGAATGGTTGTATTCGTGCGAGAACATTTTGTTTTAGTATAAATAGTTAGCTTGATCTTGTATTTAGTAAGCTTTTACCATATTTTCTGAATTTGTACTCAAGTGTATTCCTTTGAATTCAGAGAGCAATAGTAAAGATGAAGTTATTTACATCGAGTTGATTCATTCTATTCTTCTTCTTCTTATCAATAATTGTTTACATTCCACACACTCAATTATGAGATCCAACTGAATATTGTAACGATCCTTACATGTTGGTATTATGATTTTAACGCTCGCGATTTGGTTTTTAACTAGTTTTCAAGTTTGGGTTGACTTTGGTCAAATTTTGGTCATAGATTACTTCTATATACTTAGTAACATATTTAAGTTCTAGAGATTTCAATATTTTGGCTAAGGTTAAATTGTATCAGGACTACAATATGGAAATTAAATCCGATATTGAGTCTTTGAATGTTTTAAAATCTGATTTTAAAAGGGCTGAATCTGACTATCAAAGAAAAATTGAGGAGTTAGAGAAAACTATGTCCCTATTAAAACACGAACACACAAACTATAAGACTCAAATAAAGGATTTAATATCCAAATTGACTGAGGCTCAAGCCCAGCTTATCACAGTTGAGGCTCAAGCCAGGAAGTATGCTATTTTCGAGCAAAACTTCCAAGCCATTCTTGCATCATCCTCTCACTCAAAACTTTGTTACCAAAACAAAGGTGGGTTGGGAACCAATGAAATTGCTCCACCACACTCCTATGAGTCTATAAGACAACCAAGGTGTGGTATTGAAGAGCAAGAGGTTCCATCTGCTAACCCACCTTCTCATGAGTCAAAGAATGATGCAACCATAGAGACCATCACAGGGAAGAACCAGGTAATTATACCCTCTCCTACCAGTGATGATCAAACCCTAACCACCAAAGCCAGAAGAAGCAGAGCTAAGGCAGCCAGAAAAACTGCCAAGAAAGTGGTTGGGTCTAAGCTGAAGATAGACCCAAAGCAAAAGGGTGTATTCATCTCAGCTGGATTCCAGGTGGTTGGAAACTCTGATTCAAGAAAGGGGTGTAGTACCAGCACTCCTGTCCTACCAAAGGATCAGAAGTTAAAGGGAAAGGTTGCTGATGAAGAGAAAAAGAACAAGAAACAACAATCCTCAAATTCCCAAAAGATTAACATTGCATGCATAATGTGTGGTCTGCAAAACCACATGGCCAAAGATTGTTACTACAATCCTGCTAGCACACATTATGCAAATAATGTTAAAAATGAAGGAGTCAGGGAAGGTTTCTCATTTTGACCATATCAAATGGTTCAAGTGATGAAAAAGGGAAAGTTTGTTTCTGAAGCAAGGTTGCTTTCGGAAGAAGGTCCTTCTTCTGAAAGGAAAAAGGCTTCGGAAGCTAAAGCTATCAAGACTCAAAAGAATAAAAGAATCCCCTTGAGACCATCCCAGAAGAAGACTGCTTCGAAAGAAAAGGTGGTGAAGGCTTCTTACGAAAAGAAAGAAGATTCGGAAGAATGCCAAGCTGCAAAAGCTTCAACAACCTCATCCTCCATGATCAACCAAGGGATGGAATGGAAGATCAAGGAAGATGCTGTAGCCTAAACCTCTTCTTCAAAGACATCCATTGAACCCCATGCATAAATTTTGGTTCAATTATGTCACTATCATTGGAAGAACCCAAGACCAACAAGGCTTAGGTTTCCAATCAAAACTAATCATCTCATCTTATGTGTAAGGACATCCATATGACAAGAATAACAATGTTTGGATTGTGGATAGTGGATGCTCCAGGCACATGACAGGGAACAGATCTCTCCTTCAACAATTTCAACATTATGATGGAGGTCCTGTCCAGTTTGGAGGTGAGGCCGGAGGATATATTTCTGGCAGAGGAAGTATATCCAATGGAAAATTAAAGGTTGACAAAGTTAACTTTGTCAAACGGCTTGAACACAACCTGTTAAGTGTTTCTCAGTTTTGTGATCAAAAGCATCAAATGCTCTTTACAGAACATGAGTGCATAATCCTCAAACCTGGGATGACAATTTCTCAGAAATTGGTGCTTCTTAGATCTCCCAGGAAAGGGGATATATACAAGCTGGATATGAACAATGCTTCCCCAATGGGAGAAGTATCATGCTTTCTTTCCAAAGCTGATGGTGATGAGTCAACACTATGGCATAAACGAATGTGTCATGTAACTTTTAAGACAATGAATAAATTGGCTAAAAATAACTTGGTACATGGTTTGCCTAAAAAGGAATTTTTCTGCAAAGATAACTGTGTTGCATGCCTGAAAGGGAAGCAACACAGGACATCTCATAAATCCAAAATTGTTAACTCCATCACCACTCCATTACACTTATTGCACATGGATCTATTTGGTCCCACAAGTATAATGAGCATTGAAAGGAAATCATTTTGCCTTGTGATTGTTAATGATTTTACTAGATTTACATGGGTATTCTTTTTAAGAACCAAAGATGAAACTGCTGAAACTTTGAAATCTTTTATTCATAAAATAAAAAATCAAATTGATCACAAGGTTAAAATAATTAGAAGTGATCAAGGGACAGAGTTTAAGAACCACGTTCTTGACTCATTCTGTAACTCAAAAGGGATTGCCAGACAATATAGTGCTCCTAGAACTCCTCAACAAAATGATGTTGCTGAGAGGAGGAACAGGACACTTATTGAGGCTGCTCGGACTATGTTAGCTGATTCAAAGCTACCTCTAACATTCTGGGCAGAGGCAGTCAGCACTGCATCCTATGTGTAGAACAGGGTCCTTGTAGTAAAGCCATATGGAAAAACCCCTTATGAGCTATGGAACAAGAGGCCACCGTTCATTGGCTTTCTAAGGTCCTTTGGAAGCAGGTGTACCATACTTAACACAAAAGATAATTTGGCAAAATTTGCTGCAAAGTCGGATGATGCCATCTTTGTTGGATACTCCTCTAACTCTAAAGCTTATAGAGTTTATAACTTTAAAATCAACAATTTGAGGAATCTTTCAACATTGTAGTTAATGAGCACACTCCTTGTGTTAGGGGAAATGGCCCTGATCATATATTTGATTTAGAATTGTTTCCAAACTATTCTAAACCATCTTGTGAGAATTTTTCAACTGGAACAGGTGCTCAAAGTGATACTGATGATGATCAACTGTTTGAGCTTCCCAGACCAATTCCAAGTTCTCCAAGAGCTGCAACAAATCAAGTTCCCACTATTGGCAGATCTGATAGTATAACCATCTCAAGAGATAGTGGAGCTTCAACAAACAAATAATGGAAGCAACACCAAGCTCTTCAGGTGACCCTGCACAACACCAAGCTGATGGAAGCAACATCTTGAAGGAACATGCAACTGTTAATGCTGCTTCACAGCAAACAAATGATGATGTTTCTTTTTCATTTAATCAGTCCTCATTGAATGAGTTTGAAACAACAGCTGGACCAAGTGTTCAAGCTCCTGAGCAAAATATGTCCAATTTGGATTTATCTTTGCAACTGGAGGTAATTCCTAGACTTAGGATTCACAACACTCATCCAGCTGAGAACATCATAAGGGATGTCTCTGAAGGCGTGAGAACAAGAGGACAAACTCACAATGTGAATGTCTGCTTGTACTCATGCTTTTTATCCCAAATAGAAACCAAGAAGGTGGAAGATGCCTTGAAAGATAGTAGCTGGGTTGAATCAATGCAAGAGGAGTTGCTTCAATTCAAAAGACAAAAGGTTTGGAACCTATGTCCGCTACCATCTGGTCAAGTACCTATAGGCACTAAATGGGTATTCAGAAACAAGAAAGATGATAGAGGCTTGATTATCAAGAACAAAGCAAGATTGGTGGTTCAAGGATACACTCAAGAGGAGGGAATCGATTACACAAATGTCTTTGCACCTGTTTCAAGACTTGAGGCAGTTAGGATCTTCCTTGCTTTTGCTGCATCCAAGAATTTCACTATCTACCAGCTTGATGTCAAGTGTGCCTTTCTATATGGGGATATAGATAGGGAAGTCTATGTATGCCAACATCCGGGATTTGAAGATCCACAATATCCCAACTATGTGTGCAAATTGGATAAAGCTCTATATGGGCTGCACCAAGCACCTAGGTTGTGGTATGAGACATTGTCTCAGTTTCTCCTAAAGAATGGTTACACTAAAGGTACCATTGATAAGACTCTTTTCATAAGGAAGTCTGGGAAAGACATCTTGCTCGTTCAAGTCTATGTTGATGACATCATATTTGGTTCCTCAAATGACTAAATGTGTAAAGACTTTGAGAGCATCATGAAGAAGAAGTTTGAGATGAGTTCCATGGGAAAAATGGACTTTTTCCTTGGAATTCAGGTGAAGCAAATGAAGGAAGGGTTTTTCATCAGTCAATCTAAGTATGTCAATGACATCTTAGAAAGATTTGATATGAAAGATTGTAAGGCACCAAAAACACCTATACTTAGAAACCACAATCTCTGCCCTGACTCTGAGGGGGAGGATACTGATCAACATCAGTATAGAGCAATCATTGGTTCTCTGATGTATCTCACAGCAAGTAGACCCGATATCATGTTTGCAACTTGTATTTGTGCAAGATATCAGGCTGCTCCAAAGGTGTCTCACCTAGTTGCTGCCAAGAGAATCCTTAGATACCTTAAGGAGCACCTAAACTAGGTCTCTGGTATCCAAGAAATAGTGATTTCAATCTCTATGGTTACTCTAACAGTGATTATGGTGGCTAAAATATCAACAAGAAATCAACATCTGGTGGATGTCAATTTCTTGGTGGAAGGATCATCTCATGGCAATGTAAGAAGCAATCTTGTGTCTCTACATCAACTGCTGAAGCTGAATACATTGTTGCTGCTAGTTGCTGTGCTCAGCTGTTGTGGATTCAAAACCAGATGATAGACTACGAATTCAACTTCATGAGCATTCCTATCCACATTGACAACAACAGTGCTATCTCCATTACTGAAAATCCATTGAAGCACTCCAAAACTAAACACGTCGATATCAGGTATCATTTCATTAGAGACATTCATGAAAAAATCTTATCAAGCTAATCAAAGTGATTCAAATGAACAATATGCTGACTTGTTCACCAAAGCCTTTGATGAACAAAGATTCAAATATCTCATTACAGCTATTGGGATGATAAACCTTCATTAGTCTATCTCATTTGAAAACTTTTTAATGTGTAAAGTTTTATGTTAAAACAATCCTAGTCCTATTACAAAAGGTCTTTCTCTAAAATTTTATCTAAGTATGAAATTCTTCCGAAGAGGAATTAACCCTCGGAAGATATTTTCCATATCTTCCGAAGCAAATTCCTCCCAGGATAATTTTCTTCTCAGAAGAGTTGTTAAGTCTCGGAAGAAGCGATTGATTTCATATCAGATCTACTTCCGAAACTTGTAACATTCTCCATTCAGAAAGCAACATATACTCTTGGAAGTGAAAAATCTTCCTTCGAAAGTAAATTGCCTTCGGAAGAACATTACCTTCGGAAATGCTTTATACTCGGAAGAAAGATTTTACTGTGTAACGGAAATCTTTTGGGCCCCACTCTGTAAAAAGTAAAGATTTTGTTAATGATGTTGGATTATTTAAATGGATTAACCTTACCACCCATGTCACATCATCCACTGAAACCTCCCATCATCTTATCCAAACCCCCTTTAAACCGCCATTCCACCCGTTTAAATACCTCCGGCTAATCACTTTCATCCTTTTTACCAAAATTACTGCCTTAAAAGCTTTCTTCATCTTCAATTTACCCAATTCCGAACTATCTTCCTGCAACTTTCTCAAATGGCACTTAACCCTCAGCACAACCAAGTCGCACTCCTTGATTCTTCAAGGGATGTCCACTTCTCAGATATCATCTGCTTTTTAACCCAATCTTCTTACTACACTACCCTGACTGTTAACCCTACGGTACTCAAATCATATGTCTGAATTTTGGGCAAACGGTTAGATTGAAACCCTAAACAAATCATCTGGGAGCATCTAGAGCTTCATGATGAGGGCGCTCCTACAGAATTCCCCAAGGCAGATTTGGACAACACTTATATCCAAATGGGATATGGTGTGTTAGCAGGTCAACCGTCTACAAATTCAACTTCTCTTACAACTGGAAGTTCCTGCTGCATGTAGTTCTTCACTGCTTGTCCAATAAATCTGGGGGATAGGATCAAATCCCATATGAACTTGGGTGCCTAGTTCATGGTTTGGTGAGTAGCCTCCGCTTCAACTACTCAAGATTTGTGCTAACCAATCTCATGGGAAACCTTCAACGGGGCACATTCTTCATGTATCCCAGGTTTCTCCAGCACATAATCAATTGTGAGCTGGACCAGAGCAAGCTTGTCTGCGCAACTGCTCTGATTGTTCCTCAAATAAGGCCGACCATCTTCAAAACTTTGAAGAGAGTGTCCACCAACTTCACCGGAAGAGATACTGCAATTCTTCATGGTATGATTGAGGCAATGGCTCCTGGTGACATCCCTGTTAACCCCACAGGTGATGAACGCACACCAGCAACTACCCTCACTTTGCCAAATCTACCTTCTCCCCCCATTACCATCACTTATCAAAGACGCCGCACACGAACCCTTGTTCAATCTTCTCTGATTGAACAAGTTCCTCTTGTTCTACCCAAAAAGGCTAGAGTGGAACAATGGGCTCCTACTCAGCCTGAGGTCCAACCATCCTTCACAATTGACCTCAATATGGGTCTTGAGTCTTCTCAGTCTCAGACCCATGAGCCCGAAACCCAAGCTAAAAACCCTCAGGGAGAGTCTTTATACTCTCTTGAGTAGCCAAAAAGGGACAGCCCCATCATAGGCTCAATGCCTTTAGACATTGATCAAAGTCCCATGTCACTAGGTTTTACTTCCATATCCTTTACTGACCTAGTAATCGGAGCTGATGAAGAGATTATGTCTCTTCAGGGCAATGAAGTTGATCCACAACACCCTCTAAAGGATCAACAGAGCCTAGAGAGATCTCTTATCTCTAGCCCCCATCAGCGAGCCTTTACTAAGGTGAGTCCCACTGATGTGGAGGGGACTCATGTAGATTCAGCTGCCACTACTGAAGGAGCCTCAATCAAGAGAGTGGTAACATTACTGAGACTGAATCTACAGCAACCATGCCCTTTGATGACTCTGAAAGAGACATCATTGAGCAAGGAAAACCAGGGCGCCAAGAAACCACATCTGGAGGTGAGTATGAACATACAAGGTATGTTACCTCATCTCCCCATGATTCTTCGAAAGAAGATGAGGGAAGACTGCAACTCACCATTGAAGACCTACTTTCTAAAGTCTCAAATCTTGAATCTAAGGTTAGGACTTTAGAGGATAGGTCTGCCACTCAGCAACTTGAGATTGAAAATCTCAAGGCCAAACTAGCTGAGAAACAGATTGAGATGTCTGTTAGGCACGTACCAATTCAGGTCTCTTTGACCTCTTCCTCTAGCTCATCAAGCTCTCAGGATGATGCTACCAAAAAGGGGGAGACTGTTCAGGGACAAAGCCAAAGACAAGAGGAGCCACAAAGTCAAGCTCTCACTTCCCTAAGCTCAAAATATCCTATGCAACAAGCTTTAGTTTTTCCTGAGCCTCCTCCAGTTGTAATTCAAATGGATCAAAGGATGCTCCAAGATCTCAACAGGTTCTTCAACAAGTTCCTATTGGAA
Source organism: Flaveria ramosissima (assembly GCA_025215565.1). Classification (NCBI taxonomy): domain Eukaryota; kingdom Viridiplantae; phylum Streptophyta; class Magnoliopsida; order Asterales; family Asteraceae; genus Flaveria; species Flaveria ramosissima. The sequence goes on from CM046040.1 coordinate 76,216,844, forward strand.
TCTCTTATTGAACAGCCAAGTCCTAATCTGTCTGTGATCTACTTCGGAGCTAAAGAGCTTCAGAGGTTAAATGCACCTTCTACCACTATTGAGGAAGTTGGTCAACCTAAGGTCCAAGTGGAACCTGATTAACTTTGAAGGGGAAAAAGGACTAATGGCCCAGCAACTGAGACAGTTGGGATAGATAGTGCATTCTCACAGACTTCCGAAGCACAAGTCAAAGCCTTGGAAGAACAATTTCAATCTTCCGAAGCTGAGATTGCAGCTGCGGAAGGACTATTCTCCTTATCCGATGATCCAATAGTCACATATGCAATCCTAGAACTTGCATCTAAGGTTAATAGAGAGGATTTTCTCACCTAACCCCTAGCTCAAGCATCAGCATTAACCCCAGCTTCCATCTCTACTACTCAACCTGAACCTTCCATCCAAGAACCCCCAATGTCTAGCACTTCCGAAGACATCAAAGGAAAGAGGAAGATGACTAAGGAAGATCTTTAGGAGGAAGAAAGGTTAGAAAAACTCAAAAGAAAAGGCAGACTTCCAAGTGGAAAATTGCTAGCTGCCAGTAGCAAAGCAGCTGCAGCCAACCAAGAGGCAGTCAACAATAGAAGAAGAGTAGAGATCATTGATAGACTTGTCAGTCTAGGAGCTGCGAGTGAAGATGTACTCTTGCTACCAATAGAGGAGTTAGTTGAGCTGGAAAAGGCAACTTTGCTGCAAAACAGCAAAGAGAAGAGGCCGCAAGGTTGGCCTTAGAGGAAGAAAGGGAGAGGAAAGAAAGAGAAGCTGATCAGCAGCTCAGGAGGGAAATGATAACTTTCCTAACCTCCAGAGGTTTCTCTTCTCTCTAGAAGAATTATCTCCACAAAACAATGATACGATCTTATGGCTCTTCAACAAAGAGCAAGATCAAATGGAGAAAGAGAGAAAGAAAGCTGTCAGGGAAAAGCTGATGCTGAAGAAGAAGGAAGAGGAAGCAGGACTAGCTGCTGCCAAGAAGATAAGTGAGAAGGACTGGATGAATAGCTATCTCCGGGCTCATGGCTTCTCTGGCACGCAGGTGGGTCCTATGTCTGAAAAGACCCTCCAGCGACATGTCAGTGACATAAAGGCTGACATTCACTTGGGGAAGAGGAAGGATATGTACAGAAGGGGACAGGGGATGATCTTCAAATCAACTACTCAACCCCAACTACAAACCCAACCATAACCTGAACCAATTCCCTTTCCATTCCCCATCAAAATTGAACCAACCACTGAACCATACACCCCTGAACCTACACCATCACCCTTACCAACCTCTTCAGCTCAACCACCTAAACTATCCATCCTCCAACCAAAACACTAGCCAGAACCCGGACACCTCACCTACCCAACAACCCTTCAAACCATCCACTCAGCCTTCTAAACATCTCCCCTTAAAGGAGTTCAAGGCAATCAAGACAAAGCTCATCAATTGCATAACCCTGAGCGACATCTCCTGTGAGGAGGATTCAGTCAATTTGACTTATGTTGCTCGAGTAGGAGAGGTGGCCTATAGACTGGAGTTGCCAGATGAGTTAAGTGGAATTCACCCGACATTCCATGTATCTCATCTAAGGAAGTGCTTAGCAGATGAAGATATGATTGTTCCATTGGAGGATATCAAAGTAGATGAACGGCTCAATTATGTGGAGCAACCAGTGGCAATCATCGATCGCAAGGAGAAAAGGCTAAGGAATAAAGTGGTTCCTCTTGTGCGTGTACAGTGGAAGCACAGGAAGGGATCCGAGTCAACGTGGGAGACTGAGGAAGAAATGAGATAACATTATCCACGTTTGTTCGAGGAATAACAGGTTTCGAGGACGAAACCTATTTAAGGGGGGTGGACTTGTAACACCCGGAAATTTATTATTTTGAAGTCGACGAAGAAAGAAAAGAAATAAAGCCCAAAGTCGAGGGACCAAACTCGCCAACGAAGAAAAGTTGGGAAGTGTGGTGGTATGTGTAGGGAGAGGGCAGCCCACTCTCCCCACACACACTAAAATTCAGTTCACAAGGAAGAGGAGAGAGAAAAGAGGAGAAAAAGAAGAAAAAGTGGTGTTTCGGGTGATTCGAGTGTCCAAATCCGTCGAGTAGCAAGCCAAATCGAAGCTCTTGTCTTTGTGCTCGATTGTGTGAGTTCTAGGACCCCACTTTTACTTGTTTTCAACTGATTTTGGGCTGGAAAATGTTCAAAACCCGTTTTTACAAGTGTGTGTGTTTGACCCATTTGGGTGTGATGTGTATGATGTGTTTAGGTATGATTTCGGGCTTGTGTGTGCTTGTATGATGTTATGGTATGCATTTCTAAGGTCCAGGAGGGTTAATTTAGGCTTAGAATGGGTTTGGATGAGCTTGGAGGCCGAAAATGGCAGATTGGGTTCGGGATGAACTCCATTCTGCATCAGCTAGGGCTAGGCGACTGAATGAAGGCCATACGGCCGAATGAGGGCGATTGAAGGTCATTCGCACGATTGGGATTCATTCGCACGATTGAGGGTTCAATCGCACGACTAAGGTTTCAGTCGCACGACTGGGAGTCCAGTCGCATGAGGATTGCACGACTGAGGGTTCAGTCGCATAGATGCTTAGTCGCATGAGTCCATTCGCATGAGGTTAGTCGCATAGGTGCCCATTCGCAGTAATCCCATTCGCACAAGGTCCATACGCACGATTGGATGTTCATTCGCATAGATGACCATCCGCATGAGTCCAGTCGCATGATGTTTCAGTCGCATGAAGGCCATGCGACTGAAGGGTGTCCATACGCCCGAATAGGGCTGTTGCACTCGAATGAATGTGTAGTTTGACTTCTGGCCTTTGGGGAAAGGTGCAGATGTAAGTTTGGATGTAAAGTAACCCGTAAGAGCATGTAAGAGGATGGTAATGGCCTTAGAGTGCATATAGGGCATGATGATGATGATGTTGCATGTTTATGCATATTATGAATGTATGATGTTGCCCTGTATGATGATGAATGCGTATGATATGTTCCTTATTATGATGTATGCTTATCTTTCTTGTGGCTTTACATGTCATGCTAATGAATGAATGAATGAAGTATTATGTAATGTAAAGCGAAAGATAATGAAAGAGGAACATGAAGTAAGAATGCATGCATTAATGAATGATGAATGAACAAAAGAAAGGCTTGCAAGCATATATATTGGGGTGAGCGACTTTGTGTTGCAAAAGATTTGGATGAAGTGCAATCATTTAGATTGCCTATGAGGTGAGCAACCTCGTCGTTGCAAAAGACTCGAGTAAAGTGCTATCGTGATGTTGCCTTGGGGTGAGCAACCTTGTTGTTGCAAAGGACTCGGATAGCTTGCTATCGTGATGGGCAATTGGGGTGAGCAACCTTAGGGGTGCAAAAGACTCGGATAGCGAGCAATCATTGAGATTGCCATTGAGGTGAGCGACCATGTTGTCGCAAAAGACTCGGAAGACAGAATGAACGAAAAGAACGGAAGATAATGAATGAGATGAAAGATAATAATGAAATTATCTATGTATACGTATGTTGAATGATCGCGGGATAAAGGAATAGTTTTTGATGAAAGTAAAGTATATTTATTTTATAAAACTAGAACTCACTCAGCAACGCTGACTTTTATTACATTTTCCAGTTGGCAGGTAAATGATTGCTGAGGATGGCACGGCGAGGCTACTCGGCTCTTTTGGGATGGCATCCAATTATATAGCTTTTGTGATGTAATGCAAACATAATTTTGTAACCGGATAATGATGTATTATTTGGCAAAAGTAATTATAATGAAATGTGATGTCATTTTTGAATGTTTCCGCTGCAATGATTTCTTAATGTAATGTAATTATATGTTTTATGTCGATGAATGACCAACTGTAAGCGTCCCGGGAACGGGGCCTTACAAGTTGGTATCAGAGCCAAAGTTTAAGTGAAATGGGTAAATTTTCAAAATAAACCTTAACTTAAACTGAGAATGGGACGGAAAGGGGATGGGATGCCAAACTGAGTAGCTGCGTGCCATCAGGTATTTTCTTAAAGTTAACCGGTTTTATGTGCGCATGGTATATGTTATGTGTTGTATGTAGATTTGAATACTGATGTAGTCAGGACAGGTAATACTTGGGGTATGAAGAGTACAGTAAGTGGCTAATCACAACTGGCCACTGTAATTAGGGACTTACTATACTTGACATAAACTGAGTTGTTTCCTTGAATGACCGTGTTGGTGTTTGAATCTTTCAGTGTGTTAGAGAATGGCTGGTGGTAGATCTTCTAGAGCTTCTAGGGGTGGAGGCCGTGATGGCCCTGTTGCTGAACCACGCCCTAAGAGAGGAAGGCCTAGAGCTGAGAAAGAGGTTCCTGCAGAACCTGAGACTCCTCATCCAGAAGCTGGGGATGAGAGTGCGAACTTAAGGGCCTCGGTAAAGGAGGCTGTTGTGGAGGAAGTACATCAGGTCATGCAGACAATCTTACCGTCTGTGGTGACCGAAGTCATCAAAGCTGTGAAGGAAGGGGAAAGGAAGGAGAGAAACCGGGCCTCGGGGGAGCAACCGGAGCCTGAAACGATTTTCTCCGATAATGAGGAGGAAGAGGAAGAGGAGCCTGTGCGGGAGGTGGCACGAGGCTGTAACTACGGGGTGTTTATGAGATGCAAGCCCCCTACTTTCGACGGTAATGGCAATGCTGCCGCTGCTCACCGATGGGTGAGAGAAATGGAGGCTGTTCTCGACATCAGCGAGTGCCGAGAAGATCAGAAAGTCAAGTTTGCCACCCACTCCTTTGTGGACTCGGCACTATGCTGGTGGGACAACATTGTCCAAGCAGAGGGTAATCGGGCGATCGGGCGAATGAGGTGGCCCGAACTGAAGAAGATGGTGATCGAGGAGTTTTGTCCTCATCGGGAAATGGATAAGGTTGAGAGGGAGTTTCTGCAACTGGAGGCGGGAACCATGACACACCAACAGTACACCACGAAGTTCAACGAGATGGCACGTCTGGTGCCGGATCAAGTGACACCTCTGTCCCGAAAGATCTAGAGGTATATACAGGGTTTGCCGGCGGATATTCGCAGGCACATGATCGCCGCCCGGCCAAGCACGTTTAGGTCGGCGGTGGATTTGGCGGGAAGATTGTATGATGAGAGGACGGTGGTGGTGACTGATGGTGTGAGGAAGAGCGGTGGTGACCGGAACTGGCAGGGGAAGAGGTTTGGTCGGGGTAATGCCTCGACGGGTAATAAGAAGGCACGGGTGGATGATCGCCGTGTGGTCACGTCAGGTGCGGGGTCGAGAAGGTGTGGCAAATGTGGACGGGAGCACAGCGGGGAGTGCAGGTTTGGGTCGAACTTGTGCTTCAGGTGTGGAAAGGCGGGGCACATGGCAAAGGACTGTCGTGCGGTCCGATGCTTTAACTGTGGCGAAGAGGGTCACATGCTCAAAGATTGTAAGAAGCCGAGGGCTGAGAGTTCAGGGGCAAAGAGGACGGGAGGTGATGGACCGAGGGCGAGTGCCAGGGCATTCACCATGACACAGGAGGAAGCTAGAACGGACCCTGATGTCATGTCCGGTACGTTTCTGGTGAACCAAACTTTAGCTTCTGTGTTATTTGATTCTGGTGCAAGTAAAAGTTTTATTTCTGCTGCTTTCTGTGCTAAGCTGCCTGTTAGTAGTAGATGTATTGATGCGCCCTTCGATGTAGAAACTGCCATAGGTAAGTCTACCAGGATTTCTGAGATGATAGAGAATTGTGATGTGGAGCTCGAGGGTCATAAGTTTCCTGTTAGACCATTTGTGATGACCTTAGGTGGTTTTGACTTGGTTCTTGGGATGGATTGGTTAGCGGACTTCGAGGCGAACATTGTGTGTCGCAAGAAGATGATTCGGTTGTTGGCGCCTGACGGTAGTTCAGTGACAGTGTATGGTGATCGGGTTACTACGATTCCGAAAGTGATCTCGATGGCGGTGGCGGGAAAGTGTATGAGGCGTGGATGTAGTGCCTACCTGGCCTATGTAAAGGATGTGGATACGCCAACACTACAACTAGTTGATGTACCGGTTGTGTGTGACTTTCCAGATGTGTTCCCAGAAGACTTATCAGGAGTGCCACCTGACAGAGAGATTGAATTTCAGATTGATCTGATACCGGGTGCCCAACCTGTCGCCAAGGCACCGTATCGGTTGGCTCCGAACGAGATGAAAGAGTTGATGGAGCAGTTGCAAGAGTTGCTTGATAAGGGGTTCATTAGACCGAGTATCTCTCCTTGGGGTGCTCCGGTCCTGTTCGTAAAGAAGAAGGACGGTAGTATGAGGATATGCATCGACTACCGCGAGCTGAACAAGTTGACAGTGAAGAACCGATACCCCTTACCGAGGATAGATGATTTGTTCGATCAGCTTCAGGGTGCCAGTTGGTTTTCGAGAATAGATCTTCGATCTGGTTACCATCAGTTGAAGGTGAAGGAGCAAGATATTCCTAAAACAGCTTTCCGTACGCGCTATGGTCACTACGAGTTTCTTGTCATGTCCTTTGGCTTGACCAACGCGCCAGCTGCTTTTATGGATTTGATGAACCGTGTGTGTCGGCCTATGTTGGATAAATCAGTGATTGTGTTTATTGATGATATCCTGATTTACTCGAGGAGCGAAGCAGAGCATGCCGGACACATTCGGGAGGTTCTAGAGACGTTGAGAAGGGAGAAGTTGTATGCAAAATTCTCCAAGTGCGCGTTCTGGTTGCGCGAAGTTCAGTTCTTGGGTCACGTGGTGAATCCTGATGGGATAATGGTGGACCCGGCGAAAGTGGAGGCGGTTATGCAATGGAAGTCCCCAAAGACGCCATCCGAGATTCGCAGCTTCTTGGGTTTGGCGGGTTACTATAGAAGATTCATCCAAGACTTCTCTAAGATTGCTTCTCCACTAACTAAGTTGACCCGAAAAGAGGTGAAGTTCGTATGGGGTCAAGCTCAAGAGAAGGCGTTTGAAGAACTGAAGGCGAGATTGACTCAAGCTCATGTTCTGTCGTTACCCGATGGAAGCGAAGATCTGGTGGTTTACTCCGATGCTTCTTACTCGGGGTTGGGGTGTGTGTTAATGCAGAGAGGAAAGGTTATAGCCTATGCATCCCGACAGTTGAAGGTTCATGAGGTCAATTATCCTACTCATGACTTGGAGCTGGCAGCCGTGGTCTTTGCATTAAAGATTTGGAGGCACTACCTCTACGGGACGAAGTGCACCATATTCACGACCACAAGAGTCTGAAGTACTCCTTTGAGCAGAAGGATTTGAACATGAGGCAAAGGCGGTGGTTGGAACTTATAAAGGATTATGATTGTGAGATTCACTACCATCCGGGAAAGGCCAACGTGGTGGCTGATGCCCTTAGCCGGAAGGAGAGGCCCGAGCCGATTCGGGTGAAAGCGTATCAGTTGATCATGACCTCTGATGTAATGAAGCAGGTTAAAGAGTTTCAAGATGAGGCACTGAAAGAAGATCATCTTAACTCTGAAAGAATGAGAGGTCTGGTTGGAGAATTGGGTGAAAACACGCTCGGTGTTAGAACCCGATTTGATCATGTGTGGATTCCTTGTTTTGGGGATCTACGGGGGAGGATTATGGATGAAGCTCACAAGACGCGGTACTCCATTCATCCTGGTGCCACAAAGATGTACCATGATATGAAGAAAGACTATCGGTGGCCGGGTATGAAGCGCGATGTGGTGGAGTACGTGAGTAAGTGCCTTACTTGCTTACAGGTGAAGGCCAAGCACCAAAAGCCGTATGGGAAGATACGACCTTTGGATATACCGGAGTGGAAGTGGGAGCACATCACCATGGATTTCATAACAAAGCTGCCGCGTACCCCGAAAGGGTATGATGCCATATGGGTGATAGTTGATCGTTTGACGAAGAGTGCTCACTTCCTACCGATCCGCGAGACATATTCATCTGATAGGTTGGCTGATCTGTTCATCAAGGAGATTGTGACTCGTCATGGTGTACCGGTGTCTATTGTGTCAGATCGCGACACCCGGTTTACATCTAAATTTTGGAAGAAATTCCACGACGCTATGGGGACGAGGTTACATATTAGCACGGCTTATCATCCCCAGACTGATGGTCAGTCAGAAAGGACCATTCAGACGCTGGAAGACATGCTTCGGGCATGTGTGATTGATTTTGGTGGAAGTTGGGATGACCACCTACCGTTAGCCGAATTCTCATACAACAACAGTTATCATGCCAGCATTGGTATGCCCCCATATGAGATGTTATACGGTAGGAGATGCAGAACACCTGTTTGTTGGGGTGACATTGGTCAGAAGGAATTGAGAAGCGTCGAGGTTATCGAGGCTACGACTGAGAAGCTTGAGAAGATTAAAGCCTTCATGAAGGCAGCCAAAGACAGACAGAAGTCGTATGCTGATAAAAGGCGCAGGCCGATTGAGTTCCAGGTTGGTGACCAGGTTATGTTGAAGGTCTCACCTTGGAAGGGTATTATTCGCTTCCGAAAGCGGGGCAAGTTGAGCCCAAGGTATATAGGCCCTTTCCGAATCATTGCTCGAGTAGGAGAGGTGGCCTATAGACTGGAGTTGCCAGATGAGTTAAGTGGAATTCACCCGACATTCCATGTATCTCATCTAAGGAAGTGCTTAGCAGATGAAGATATGATTGTTCCATTGGAGGATATCAAAGTAGATGAACGGCTCAATTATGTGGAGCAACCGGTGGCAATCATCGATCGCAAGGAGAAAAGGCTAAGGAATAAAGTGGTTCCTCTTGTGCTGTACAGTGGAAGCACAGGAAGGGATCCGAGTCAACGTGGGAGACTGAGGAAGAAATGAGATAACATTATCCACGTTTGTTCGAGGAATAACAGGTTTCGAGGACGAAACCTATTTAAGGGGGGTGGACTTGTAACACCCGGAAATTTATTATTTTGAAGTCGACGAAGAAAGAAAAGAAATAAAGCCCAAAGTCGAGGGACCAAACTCGCCAACGAAGAAAAGTTGGGAAGTGTGGTGGTATGTGTAGGGAGAGGGCAGCCCACTCTCCCCACACACACTAAAATTCAGTTCACAAGGAAGAGGAGAGGGAAAAGAGGAGAAAAAGAAGAAAAAGTGGTGTTTCGGGTGATTCGAGTGTCCAAATCCGTCGAGTAGCAAGCCAAATCGAAGCTCTTGTCTTTGTGCTCGATTGTGTGAGTTCTAGGACCCCACTTTTACTTGTTTTCAACTGATTTTGGGCTGGAAAATGTTCAAAACCCGTTTTTACAAGTGTGTGTGTTTGACCCATTTGGGTGTGATGTGTATGATGTGTTTAGGGTATGATTTCGGGCTTGTGTGTACTTGTATGATGTTATGGTATGCATTTCTAAGGTCCAGGAGGGTTAATTTAGGCTTAGAATGGGTTTGGATGAGCTTGGAGGCCGAAAATGGCAGATTGGGTTCGGGATGAACTCCATTCTGCATCAGCTAGGGCTAGGCGACCGAATGAAGGCCATACGGCCGAATGAGGGCGATTGAAGGTCATTCGCACGATTGGGATTCATTCGCACGATTGAGGGTTCAATCGCACGACTAAGGTTTCAGTCGCACGACTGGGAGTCCAGTCGCATGGGGATTGCACGACTGAGGGTTCAGTCGCATAGATGCTTAGTCGCATGAGTCCATTCGCATGAGGTTAGTCGCATAGGTGCCCATTCGCAGTAACCCCGTTCGCACAAGGTCCATACACACGATTGGATGTTCATTCGCATAGATGACCATCCGCATGAGTCCAGTCGCATGATGTTCAGTCGCATGAAGGCCATGCGACTGAAGGGTGTCCATACGCCCGAATAGGGCTGTTGCACTCGAATGAATGTGTAGTTTGACTTCTGGCCTTTGGGGAAAGGTGCAGATGTTAGTTTGGATGTAAAGTAACCCGTAAGAGCATGTAAGAGGATGGTTATGGCCTTAGAGTGCATATAGGGCATGATGATGATGATGTTGCATGTTTATGCATATTATGAATGTATGATGTTGCCCTGTATGATGATGAATGCGTATGATATGTTCCTTATTATGATGTATGCTTATCTTTCTTGTGGCTTTACATGTCATGCTAATGAATGAATGAATGAAGTATTATGTAATGTAAAGCGAAAGATAATGAAAGAGGAACATGAAGTAAGAATGCATGCATTAATGAATGATGAATGAACGAAAGAAAGGCTTGCAAGCATATATATTGGGGTGAGCGACTTTGTGTTGCAAAAGACTCAGATGAAGTGCAATCATTTAGATTGCCTATGAGGTGAGCAACCTCGTCGTTGCAAAAGACTCGAGTAAAGTGCTATCATGACGTTGCCTTGGGGTGAGCAACCTTGTTGTTGCAAAAGACTCGGATAGCTTGCTATCGTGATGGGCAATTGGGGTGAGCAACCTTAGGGGTGCAAAAGACTCGGATAGCGAGCAATCATTGAGATTGCCATTGAGGTGAGCGACCATGTTGTCGCAAAAGACTCGGAAGACAGAATGAACGAAAAGAACGGAAGATAATGAATGAGATGAAAGATAATAATGAAATTATCTGTGTATACGTATGTTGAATGATCGCGTGATAAAGGAATAGTTTTTGATGAAAGTAAAGTATATTTATTTTATAAAACTAGAACTCACTCAGCAACGCTGACTTTTATTACATTTTCCAGTTGGCAGGTAAACGATTGCTGAGGATGGCACGGCGAGGCTGCTCGGCTCTTTTGGGATGGCATCCAATTATATAGCTTTTGTGATGTAATGCAAACATAAATTTTGTAACCGGATAATGATGTATTATTTGGCAAAAGTAATTATAATGAAATGTGATGTCATTTTTGAATGTTTCCGCTGCAACGATTTCTTAATGTAATGTAATTATATGTTTTATGCGCGATGAATGACCAACTGTAAGCGTCCCGGGAACGGGGCCTTACAAGTATGCATTCCTAAGGTCCAGGAGGGTTAATTTAGGCTTAGAATGGGTTTGGATGAGCTTGGAGGCCGAAAATGGCAGATTGGATTCGGGATGAACTCCATTCTGCATCAGCTAGGGCTAGGCGACCGAATGGAGGCCATACGGCCGAATGAGAGGCGATTGAGGGTCATTCGTACGATTGGGATTCATTCGCACGATTGAGGGTTCAATCACACGACTAAGGCTTCAGTCGCACGACTGGAAGTCCAGTCGCATGGGTATTGCACGACTGAGGGTTCAGTCGCATAGATGCTTAGTCGCATGAGTCCATTCGCATGAGGTCAGTCGCATAGGTGCCCATTCACAGTAGTCCCATTCGCATATGGTCCATACGCACGATTGAATGTTCATTCGCATAGATGTTCATCCGCATGAGTCCAGTCGCATGATGTTCAGTCGCATGGAGGCCATGCGACTGAAGGGTGTCCATACGCCCGAATAGGGCTGTTGCACTCGAAGGAATGTGTAGTTTGACTTCTGGCCTTCGGGGGAAGGTGCAGATGTAAGTTTGACGTAAAGTAACCTGTAAGAGCATGTAAGAGAACGGTTATGGCCTTAGTGAGCATGTAGGGCATGATGTTGATGATGATGTTTCATGTTTATGTATATTATGTATGTATGATGTTGCCCTGTATGATGATGATGAATGTGTATGATATGTTCCTTATTATGATGTATGTTTATCTTTCTTGTGGCTTTACATGTCATGTTAATGAATGAATGAAGTATTATGTAATGTAAAGCGAAAGATAATAAAAGAGGAACATGAAGTAAGAAAGCATGCATTAATGAATGATGAATGAACGAAAGAAAGGCTTGCAAGCATATATAGGGGGTGAGCGACTTTGTGTTGCAAAAGACTCGGACGAAGTGCAATCATTAGATTGCCTATGCGGTGAGCAACCTTGTCGTTGCAAAAGACTCGAGTAACGTGCTATCGTGATGTTGCCTGGGGGTGAGCAACCTTGTTGTTGCAAAAGACTCAGATAGCTTGCTATCATAAGATGGGCAATGAGGTGAGCAACCCTAGGGGTGCAAAAGACTCGATAGCGTGCAATCATTGAGATTGCCATTGAGGTGAGCGACTATGTTGTCGCAAAAGACTCGGAAGAAAGAATGAATGAAAAGAATGGAAGATAATGAATGAGATGAAAGATAATAATGACATTATCTTTGTATACGTATGTTGAATGATCGCATGATAAAAGGAATAGTTTTAAATAAAGTAAAGTACGTTTATTTTATAAAACTAGAACTCACTCAGCAACGCTGACTTTTTATTTCCTTTTCCAGTTGGCAGGTAAATGATTGCTGAGGATGGCATGGCAAGGCTACTCGGCCCTTTTGGGATGGCATCCATTTATAAAGCTTTTGTGATGTAATGCAAACATGTATTTTGTAACCGGATGATGACGTATTATTTGGAAAAAGTAATTATAATGAAATGAGATGTCATTTTTGAATGTTTCCGCTGCAAAGTTTTCTTAAGGCAAATGTAATTATGTGTTTTATGTGCGATGAATGACCAACTGTAGGCGTCCCAGGATCGGGGCCTTAAAGAAACCATATCGTACTCATACATTTGCCCTTTAATTGCAAACAAAACATATTACTTGTTCTTAAATTATAATAAAGATTTCATAAATAGGAATGCCATCCATAGCTCCCCAAGTAGCTCCGTGTGTCATCCTCAGCATCAGCGTTTACCTGCCAACTATTATGTATAAAAGTCAGCTTCGCTGAGTGAGTTCTAGTTTTAAATAATATAAGAAAATATAAACTTTATCCTTCACAAATGATCATGCATACATCTTAGTACATATCATTACTTGCATCATAATAAGCATGTTCATTATCTTTCATTCTTTCATTATCTTTCACTTTCATCATAAACAAGATTTGCACAAAGCAAGAGATCCATGTTGATTGACAACAAATGCCAATCCCTGTCGGTACACATGAAAAACGGTAGCTAACCCCCAATAGTTGATCCACACTGCAAGGCACATAGCCCGCTCATGAATACGGATCCATCATCATACATCAGACTCACATAAGTGAAGTCTATCATAGTGCTTGCAAGACTTTTCATCATCAAATGGGCCCGGGGGTAACATTCATTAAGTTTTGCTTTTCATTAATATCATCTTCCACTTTAATATATAATACCTAACTTATTAAGTACACAACATACCAAGTACTAGTCATCATAAAACATAACCGACCCGCCGCGGGACAGCGGGGGTTCGGGGGCGGCAACCTCTGACAGCGGGGTCCTAGGGGCAGGAACCCCTAGTGGGGTCCAAGGGGCAACGCCCCTGGCTGGGGCCAGGCTGCCAGGTCAGCGCGAAAATTTTTATATTTAAACATTTATATAGCACATTTACTTATAGAAAAATCGTTCTTCCTGTTAAAACCCCTTAAAATCTTGGTCATTTAAAAACGTAAATTTAGTATGCATAATAGCCCCAAAACATGGAAAACTTATAAATAGGGGATCTAGAACTCACCTGGATACCACAAATTACTTCTAGGCTAAGCTTACAAGGCTAGGATCGCTCTACACAGCCTGCAGATAAGCTAACACTTAAAGGGGTTAATTTCTGCCTAAATTCGCTGCTAATTTCGCTGCAAGATCAACAATTTCGCAGCTAGATTCGCCAACAGTTTCGCTGCTAGTTTCACCAGTAGTTTCGCTGCTAGTTTCGCTGGCAACTTCGCTGGCAGTTTCGCTGGCATCTTCGCTGCCAGTTTTGCTGCCAGTTTCGCCCAACTTTCGTTGGAAAAATATGTTTGCGAAACTACCTGCGAAACTATAGTTTCGCAGGAAGTCCTCATAGTTTCGCTGATTGAATATGCAATTTCGCTAGATGCATATGCAGTTTCGCAGATCGCATAAAAATTACGAACCAGACCGTTTTTAACCCAAAATCATAACTTTTTACGTCCAATCTCTTAGTTTATCATCCATGAGGCTAAATCTAAGCTTTATACATGTTTCATACGTAAAAATGTGACCTTTATGCGATTCTTTGCAACTTTTCAACACCCAAAACCCTAGAATCCGGGTTTGATCTACAGAAGGGTTAGAGGTCGATTCTTACCTGGATTTGTTGCTTCTTTCTTAGGTCTTGATGCTCCAACACCCAGATCTTCTATCTCTTAACCTTGGAAGCTTCAAATCTTGAGTTTTCTTCACTTTCTCTCTCTACTTTCTCTCTCTATGAATTTTGGGAGCTAGGGTTCAAATGATGGAGGTGGAGGCTGATTTGGGTAGGTTAAGGGCTGATTATGGGCCTTAATCACTTAGGCTCTTGTCCATAAACCAAACTTGGCCCATAACCCATTTCTCTCTTTTATTAAATACCCATTAATTAAGCCCATTATACTTAATGACTCGTTTCGACTTTTCGAGGTGTTACATGATGTATTTGAGGTTGTTGAAAAGGGTAAAATAATTGATTGCGTGTATGAAGAGACTGATTGTTGTAATGAGGATGTGACAGTTGATGGTGTGAATGAAGTTCCACGAGAATTCAAAGTTTGTGACGTAAGATCGGTGAAAGTTCAGACAGAGGAGAAGGATGATGGGGAGTATGCAAGCAAAAACACTGAAAGTATATTTGGTTTGTGGGCCAACACCCATTAATGTTTTAAGAGCTGTTTGCCAGCATCTAAATCATCCTCTTAATAGTTCAGATATTTGAATGCTTCATCACTTAATAGTTCAGATTGTTTGGTTCGTGAACAAATGTTTGAATGGTTCAAACATTTACCTCTAAATGGTATTGAACCTATCAAGGTATTGGGCCTAAGGATCGTATCAGTTTAATAGGTCAAAGCCCATTATGGTGTGATTTCTAGAAAGATTTTCATAGCTAAAAAATGGGGTTGTCATATTTAAACCCATACAATAATAGTTATTATCTAACATAACTAACATAATTAAACCCTTAATTTTACGTTAATTACTGTTTGACTTTCTATATTTTGACTTTTCGTAAGCACTAATTTCTTGATTACTAAGAGTCACTCATATTACATGAATCCTTAGACGATAACAAGATTCCTCTGTTTAAAAGGTAATCTTTTTATCAAGCATCCACCTCTAAGATAGTTAATTCGTTTTATTAAACATGTTGGATTACTGCTTGGTGAGATATTACCAACAAAAAATTGTTTTCCAAAAGATATGTTGGCCGCTAATTAAGTTGCGGCATTGCATGTTTACTGTATAAGATCATAATCACTGATGACATGTCTGGCCTCACTCCGATTGATCTTAAAACTTCAGGTGCTTCGCAAGATTCAACCAGCTTCATTAATAAGATTCCATGCCTGAATTGAATTTATAATTTAATATTTAGTAGGTGGAAGTTCAATTACATTATGAATTGTACGTAAAACCAAAAATATAGTTTTTCACTAGTGAACTCACGTATCCCATAAAATTAATTACTGTGATGCTCGCTAAACATATTTGATTTTATTAAGAAGATACTATCTAATGCATATTCAGGAGACATATAGCCACTTTTCTAATTTTGATGACCATTAGGTCACGGTATATTTGTATAAATTAATATTTCATGTATGAGTTTGATCACAAGAATAAAAAACGCAACAACAAACTCAAAAACAAAAAAAGCCCTTGTATACAAATGTTACGGCCTCCAAAATTGGTCAACGGCATTGATTAATTGGTAGTGTTTTCACGCCCGGATCGGACCAGCTGGTCCCACTGCACTACAAGAAGGGACACTAATAGCGGCGATAGTTGTCGCCGCTATTGGTAGCGTTTGTCTCCGCAATTGATAATAGCAGCGACTGGTCGCCACTAATAAGTCGTCGCTAATAATTCGCCGCTAATAACCTTTTTAGCGGCGACTATGTCGCCGGTATTTGCGTTTGTTAAGAATTCCGGGAAAAGGACTATTAGCGGCGATAAATGTCGCCGCTAATAGTGTATTTTTTTGTTTCTTGTTTTTTTTATTTTTTAATTTTCATTTTTAATAACCAAATAAACCTGTATAAAAATAAACCCAAATTTTCCAATAACACAAATAACATACACATACAAATAATATTAACAAGTCCACTACGATTGTTAACTAATTAAGTATGCTAATACATTGTTTAACTTCAACATTAAATGTCGTTAACACAAACTTAAACTACTTAACCGCTATACCATTCATCTTCCTCGTCCGAATCATATTCATCAGCTTGTTGTGTAGCTTTTTGAGAGGCAATAAGTTGAGTCATTTGAGACATAAAGTTTGCATTTTGAAACAGACTTGCGATTTGAGCCTACAAAACAAAACATACATTATAAGTTGTTGTATCTTGACAAAGTGTAAATTATAAGATTACACATCCAACTTTAAGTATATCAACTATGTTTGTATCATTTTTACCCATTTCAACAAAAATGTACATAATTCAACTTAAATTTACCCATTTTGACCCGTTTAAGATAAACCAACAATGATACACTTAACACCTTCAAGTGTAAGCACTTAAAGTTTATTTTTACCCATTTTGACATGTTTTAAGTCAAATTAACGTAGTTTTAACTATATCAAGTGTGTTTGTATCATTTTGACCTATTTCAACCAAAATATACATAATTCAACTTAAATTTACCCATTTTGACCCGTTTAAGATAAACAAACAATTATACACTTAACACCTTCAAGTTTAAGCACTTAAAGTTTATTTTTACCCATTTTGACCCGTTTTAAGTCAAATTAACGTGGTTTTAACTATATCAAGTGTGTTTGTATCATTTTGACCCATTTCAACCAAAATGTACATAATTCAACTTAAATTTACCTATTTTGAACCGTTTAAGATAAACCAACAATGATACACTTAACACCTTCAAGTTTAAGCACTTACATGAATGTGGATGAATATTTATCCAGAAAACATGAATAAAAACTAATTTAGGATTAAGAAGCCAACTTTTATCGACAAACATGATTACACGACTGCAATATAATTTAGGATTTAAGTGGATGAATATTTATCCAGAAAACATGAATAAAAACTTAGGCAACGAATATAGTATTTAAAAGGGTAGGCTGCTATACACACTTTTTGAATATCTTATCTTATATATGAATGTATATTACATGATTGTTTGTTTAAGAAAAAATCGGCATCATTTCCACTAAGCTCCCAAGTATATACATATAGAGATATATACCCGAGGAGCAAAGTGAAAATGACAACCAAATTTTTCTTACACAAACAATCAAGTAATACACATTCATATCCTAAATGAGATAAAATATTCAAAAGCAGTCCCAAAACGGGGACAACCCGAAAATGATTGCTAAATCAATTTCGAGCGGGTATTTCTAAGCTCGTGGTGATTAGAATAAAGTTGTGAAACCTAAAAGCTAACAATACATAACAATTAATAACATATAAATAAGTTTTAATCAACCAATCTAAATATCTTTCAACCATTTAAACAAAAAATGTACATGAAATGCGTAAATATATATATAACAATTTTCAACTAAATTTTAAGTAACTAAATACCAAATCCATCTACTTCAAACCTACAACATACATAAATATATTTTTAAACTAAGCATAAATTACATATACTAATATTATCTTAATATTCACCATCTTGAACTACATATAGTACCCAACCTCATATGTTTTATTTAACCAACTAAACATCAACATCTAAACATCTTTCAATCAATTAAACAAAAAGTCTAGATCAAATACCCAAATACACCTAAACTCAACTAAAATTTAAGCATCAAATTCTATTTATCAAATCCATAACAAGTACTCTACATCAAATACCCAAAATACCTAAATCCATCTCACTAGTTCATCATCTTCAACACTTTTCAACCATACATTAACATAAACAACCACACCTAAAAATTACACAAATCCTACTAAAAATTGAGTTCAACCTACTAAATACCGTAATCTAAATATGTTTCAACCATACATTAACTTAAATAAACATAAATTTGTGTTTAAACCTAAAAAAATTATCTTATAATTTGTGTTGAAAACTAAATGTATTAGCGGCGACGGTGGTCGAGATCCATGGGAACATCAGCGACGGTGGTGACCGAACTTTAAGGATGACGTTGAGAAGGTGGTGGTGGTCGGATTTTGAGAGTTGTAACCGGAGGTTGAGTAAGATGATGACCAGAGGTTGAGGAAGATGATAACCGAAGGTTGAGGAAGATGATGACCGGAGGTTGAAGAGTGGTGGTCGCGGACCGGTGGTCGTGAAATGGTGGTCGCCGGAGTTTGAGCAGCAGTGAAAACGTGAATGGAGGTGTGGTGTGGAGGGAAAGAGGGAAAAAAGGAGGGTAATCTTGATTTATTGGGTCTGCACCCTTTAGCGGTGACTGTAGCCGCTAAAGGTGTCGCTGCTAAAGGTTGTCGCCGGTAAAGGGGAAAGTCGCCGCTAATGGCGACATTCTTGTAGTGCTGGTCGAACGCGGAAACGTTGATTCGTCTATTATTGACAAAACCGGAAGCGAGTCGCCGGTCGGAACGGAAAACCGGTCGTCCGGTTGGAGCAGTGTGCACCGAGTAGCTACTATTTTTACTCTTGTTTTTGTTAGGTCGATCTACCCCTAAGCAGCTTCGATTTACACTATCAGATGGAGCGACGATACAAACGTTGGCGTAGGCGGTGGAGCCGTGAAGCAGATGGTGAAATCGGAGAAGGATACAAGTGGAGAAGAAAGAAAGTTAGAAGAATGTATTTTTAGAAAGATGAAGGAAAGGTTGATATTCAAAACTAGAATTGAAAGAAATGAGAAGCGCATCGGTACTCATAAATGGATTTGAGTATGATAATGATAACTTTTATTGAAAACTCAATGGATTACAATTGAAATATTTATTAAATAGAAATATAGCTTTAAATTTTATTAAATTTAAATGAAGATTATGATCGAATAATCTTCTTGTTAATAATATAATGCTTTCAATTCTTAACATGTATTATCTTATAAACTTATGTATATTTATATAAAAAATTGCATATATTTTTTCCGGTTGTTATATCCGGTTCAACCGGTTAGATCGTGTCTGACCAGTGAACTAGTAAGGAGACTTGTTAATTGTCCGATCCGTTTCTGAAAACATTGGTTGGTGCATCCTCAAGTGATGTTAACATTGTAAAGATCTTACCAACGACAGGTAGCATGAAGTTCGGTTGAGATTCAACTTATGTGAAATGTGGAACCATACTCAAAGCACTTGTTGCAAGAATTGTTTACTGTTTTCATTGGAAATTCAATCTTAACTCTATGAAAATTTATTGTAAAATACTGATAGGCGGTGAAAGAAAACCAATTAATGGTCATAGAAGGTAGAACCATCGGGTTAATTGCTTGTAATAGCTTCACTTTCATGTGTTCACAAACTTGTGTCTCGCTCTCAAGGTATAACCTAATTTTTTACTTTCATTTTCTTTTGACCTATATATCATATTGATACATACCGGTAATGGGTGCCATGTGATTAGAAGAATTTTTCAACTAATAAATTTATTTTTTCCTTGACCAATGAGCCTATAAGTTGATTTGTTTAACTAATCATTTTTTATAATTGATCAAAGAATCAAGCTTGTTTCATTTCAACTTTAGACTTTGGTGTTGGGACCATCAACAATTCAGATTTGGGACCACCGACTGTTGAGATTGCAAGTTTGGGAGGTTGCTTGCATAATCGAATTTGCATTTTTTAGTCAATATGCTGATAAGGTTAGAGTTTTTTTGACACCTTAAAACATATGTATTAAATTTACTTGTTATCTTGGTTTAGTTACATAAAAGTCATCTCATACTTCATGCTGTTTATCAGGAATTAATATAAAGTTTTTATCCGGCCAGTCCAGACCTCACTTATGTTTTGAATTCGTAAATTTTGCTGGTTGATTATTCAAATAATTCACATACTATTCTATTCATCAGTTTGTATCTGTTGTTATCATTATAAATAAATGAATGTACATGACTAGTACATCACATGCCACAAATGGTCGATAAAACAACTAGTTTTCAAACTGTTTTAATATATAACTATATAGGCATACATATAATAGTGGTCACATGTAATGAATTTACACTTGTGCCAATCGTCTTTTATCATTAATTTTAGAATGGGATTCTTATGAGCATTTACATTCCCCAGCAGTCATGCTGGATAATAGTCATGCGTATTACACCATCGCTTAGACGATAATAAGGTTTCTTTATATTAGTGTAAGCTTTCTATCGAGCTTTCACCTCCGTTATAGTTAACTTGTTTATTGAGCTTGTTGGATGAGTACTTGCAGAGCAATTACCAACAAATAAATCGTTTTCCATGAAATATGCTGGTTGCTTAGGTTGTGGCAATGCACGCTCACCGTCTAACATCATAATTACTGATGACAT
The DNA here is from genome assembly GCA_025215565.1 of Flaveria ramosissima. Lineage (NCBI taxonomy): Eukaryota > Viridiplantae > Streptophyta > Magnoliopsida > Asterales > Asteraceae > Flaveria > Flaveria ramosissima. Next base: position 76,237,291 of record CM046040.1, read on the forward strand.
GTTTGGCCTGTCTGCTGCACTTTGTTGTACGCACAGCAAACCAACTTCGATTGATCTTAAAACTTCAAGAGGTTGGCAAGATTCAGCTAATGTTACATCAACTAAATCCATTGATCTACCTTCATTATAGAGATTCCACGCCTGAATAGAATGCACAATTTAATACTTATAAGGTAGTAGTTCAATGAATGATTAACCAAATATGTAGTTTTTCACTAGTGAACTTACATATCCCATAAGATTATTGCCATGCTCTTGTTGGATGAACCCTCTATTTTTCTTCCCACTCACAATCTCCAATACTAAGACACCAAAGCTAAAAACATCTGATTTAATTGAGAAGATACCATCTAATGCATATTCAGGGGATATGTAACCGCTGCACGAAGTATTATATATGCTTTAAGAGAAAACATGTTAACTAATAACAAAAAGACTATATAGTTGATTCTTGTTTCTTACTATGTGCCAACAATCCTTTCTGTGATTTCCTGGCTCTCGTTTCCTCCAAAACTTCTAGCTATGCCAAAGTCAGATATCTTAGGGTTCATATCATGATCAAGTAGAATGTTACTAGCTTTAAGATCTCTATGGATGATCCGCAATCTCGAATCTTGATGCAGGTAAACTAGTCCTCGAGCTATTCCTTTTATGATATTAAATCGGTTTGTCCAGTCAAGAATCTTGCTTTGTGCTTTATCTGCCAAACATTTTGGTTAGTTATTAATGGTTTTTTACATGAAAGACTCCAAACCGTGAACAAATAAGAGAATTTACAAAGTTTGTGTATAAGATTCTAACCAAAAATAAATAAGTCTAAGCTTTTATTTGACATGTACTCATAAATCAAGAGCTTTTCATCTCCATGTATGCAACATCCCAGAAGCTTCACAAGATTTCGGTGTTGAAGTTTTGATATGCATATGACTTCATTCTTGAACTCATCAAGCCCTTGACTGGAATTCCTAGAGAGACGTTTAACTGCGACTTGCTGCCCGTCTTCAAGAACACCCTAAAGATTTACCACATGCAAAGTGAAATATATATAAACTTTAAACAAGGTTTCTTCCATATTGGATGGTTCTGTGAAATCCAGTTTTTACCTTATAAACCGGTCCAAATCCACCCTCACCAAGTTTATTGTGAAGTGAAAAGTTGGCAGTGGCATTAGCAATTACAGAGAAGGCAAATAATGGTAGCTCCATGGCTTCTTCATTGCTTTTAGAGACATTCAATATAACCCCTGTATATTTGGAAAAATAAACTTCAAACTTAGATGATTCGTCATACATTTAAGTCAAATTTGTCTTGGTTTTACTAGATCCAACGAGTTTGCTGATGAAGATGTGCGTATTTTTACCTTCGTCTATTGGTTCAGCATTATTGTTGTTTTTCCTTGCATACCATACCCATGAAGTGATGAAGCCAAGAAGAATAATTCCCGCAAAGATTATAGGCAAGATGATTTTAATGTTTGCTCCTCCTTTGTTTGCCGGATTTGATTGAACAACTGTCAACAAAGGTAAACTGTAAGCATGGAGCAATAAAGCAAAGTTTTTATTATGTTAGTTGGAATTATTACCCATTTCAGAGGTAGCCATTCTTACAAAAATATCCCTACCGCCCTCGCCTTTAGGATATAGTCGAATGTCTATAAGCTCATCAAACCAAAGCAAACAGCCCCTTTCTCCAAGACTAGTGTCTGGATTTGCATAAGCCATGCAAGTACAATTCTCTAAGCATCGCGCTTCACATTCTTTCCTATTCATGCTCATATTAAACCAACTAGTATTTTGCGCATCTGGTAGTTTTACATTCGAGTATCTAACAAATGTTTCTGACCCACTTTTACAATCTAACTTTATTCGCCTAATGCAACCATCTGACCATTCACCCGTTTCCCATCCCTTTTTGTTTCTTGGCACAAAGCGTGTCTCATCCAAACAAACACAATACTGGTCGTATAAATTATTAACACAACTTCCATACGCGCCACAAATGTTATATGTATCACATATATCTCTAGGGAATGAGGTGCCAAGCTGCCAGTTGTTACTACCTTCTACCCAACCCCAGCTTTCATATTTCCCAGAAGAACTCAAGCTAATCCTAAACATGGTAGAACTGTTTTCATGATTATAAACATAAGACAACTCACTTTGGTTAATAATTACATCATATGTAAAGGTCAAGTTCCTGCTAAATGATGAAATCCCTTTAAGCCTTTGATTTCTCCAAAGCTCCCCGCGAAATTTGACCGTAGAATCTTGTTTTAATTTGAAATCAGGATACCCGTGCTTCTCGGCAGCCCAGGTGAATTCCCCTATAAGTGGAGGATTACCACTTTCCCATGATGATAGGCGCCATTCGATACCCCTTAGATAATCAACACCCAACTTCATTCCAGGAAGCCAGTGTTCAGTCGGGTAATCGAAACTCTGCCAGAGAACATTCTCATGTTGGTCCAGCAACACCAGATTTCCTGTATCGCGAAGCTTTGCAGTTGCATTGATCGATGCAGTTGTTATGTTCGATGACCAGATCACGCTCATATTGTTCAAGAGGACTAGGATTCCTGGATCAGTGATCTTTAACACAAGTGATGATGCATTGGTAAGCGGCTGGTCTCGGTTGGCAGCCCAAACCAATGTTGAAACGGAGATTTTTTTGTAGCGAATACCAAGATAAATGTTCTCAGAGCTACCCGACTCAAAAAATCCTAGTTCAAAAGTTCCACTGTCCGAGACCAAAGTGTCTCCGTTTGTCATGGACCGCGAATCTGAAATGGTATCGAGTTCAGCAGCGTAGCTGTTGTGAAATAAAAGTAAAGAAAGAAGAAATGTGGCTACTATTTCCATATTCAGATGCTGCCTTTTTATTTTTTTCAGGAAATGATATGTAAATCATTATAAATATAAAGAGACTATAACGTCCAAGATGGGGACCGATTATGATGAGCAACGTTGGTGATACGCAATGAATTTGTGTGTGAGACTATGATGTTTTTGGTTTCAAAGCAAAAAGTATATATAAATCGATTGGATTTTGACATTTTCTCAAATATATTTGACTGTAAACAAGGGTCATTTTCGTGGTTTTTTCCATTTGCGGGGACTTTTATACGCCGTTGCCTGTTGGTTATTAATATTGATTATATACTGTTGAATAGTTTACTGATGTTTGATATATATCTAAAAAATGGTTATACATTACAAAAAAGACACATCATTTGAGCTCAGCTTTAATTATTACAACACAGGTTAGTAATTTTCTAATTAATGAAAGAACAGGTGGCTTGCTTCTAACATTTATATACATGAAATCTAACGACTTTGACCTCAAATTTATAGTACTAAAAAAACTAAATAAGCACTGAATGGCCCTCCAATATACCTCCCCCGCACGCGCAACACCTTGAAATATCTGGTGGTGCTCTGCGCGCCCTTGTGACGCTCCATCCTCCTTTGCCCCTTATCCTTTGTGGCTCTTCAACATTTACATCAGGTGTATTCCATTCTGGCTTGTTATAATACATGGGCTGCTCATGCTACAACACACATCCTCATCACATATATGTAAGAAACATAAAGATATTAAATAGAATTCATGTTTCCTAATATGTAAAATTAGGAGAAAAATATGTTTTAAAGACAAATTATTCTGACTTTTGAATTGATTATGTAAGATCCTGTATAATTACAATAAGACGATCTCGTGATTGAAACACGTATTGAATCAAACACGGATAATAGAATGAACAAGACGAGAAGAGATCAAGTGTGAACATTATCACAATGTAAATAAGTTAAAGATATTGCTCTGAGATAACTGCGATTACTGAGTGAAAATTTCAAGTTTTCTACATAACTAAACAACAATATTTATACTAAACACAAGGTTTTCGCGCGAGAACAACATCTCGCTACTAAATCTCATGTAGAAACTTGATTTCTTCAAAAGCTTGTTTCAATCATTACAATCAACCCTTAGGTTCGATAAATCAAATCTTCAAAAATCCACGTTTGCACTTTGTACTTCCCGCCATATTATGCATCTTGTTATTCAGGGCCTTCGAAATCAACCAACCAAATTAAGATGCTATAAAATAAGTTGATTCATCGACTTTAATTGAATTGGTCTGAAGCTCCATCATATCATCTCTTTGGAATTTGAGGAAGTTAATAGAGTCGATGATACGAAATTCTTTATCTACACAATGCATGACCACGTGCCTAGTGTTCTTTTAAGATCCTATTGCATAAGTTTAGACAGAGTGTTAACTGACATAGGAGCAAGGATTGGAATCTTCCTTGCATACTTTGGATGCTTGAACACTCTTATCTTCAATGGCAAATGGTTGTTTGGGTCAATCGTTGACTCATTTTCAATGAGCTTGGATTTAACAGAATTAAAGTCTTTGAAGTTGGTCTTACCGTGTCTCCATATTAAGTTCCTTATCACGTTAGCTTTGCTATGGTTTCTTGGGTTGATGTAAGGAACTATTAACATAGCAGACAGATTTGAAGCTCTGAGTGTGTGAAAATCCTGCTAATCTTTATAATATTCTATAGCTCCAACTTTTCTTTCACTATATATATATATATATATATATATATATATATATATATATATATATATATATATATGTGTGTGTGTGTGTGTGTGTGTGTATATATATATATATATATATATACATATTCACTAGTTTTGAATTCACATACCGAGTAAACGGCTTAGAGTGTTTGAGAGTATGAACTTGTGTCGGTGGTGGAGGAGAAGAAATAATTAAATTTCAAACTTCTCTAACTACAGGTTTCCTTGTTAGATCAGAAGGATAAGGCTCAGCAGTATCACTCGTTTGTTCAACTTCAGAGTTTGTAGGTATCTCACTTTCTTCAAACATAAAATCGTAAACTAAGTTCTTCAAATTGTTACCAAACATATTTGTGTAATCAAAAGTCTCTTCTAGGTCATCAAAAGGAACTAAGTTTTCATCAGACTCTTCAACTAAGATTTGATGTTGAAAACTGTAGAAATCCTTTTCATATAACTCCTCTATTGTCTGACGAAGAGGCTGGTAATCCTCTGGGTCATCATGTCTTAGTCCTGAGATGTTTTTAGAACTTCACTTTCTAGAAGAACCAGTAGTTGCGCCCAGCTCACCACCCTGATCAACATCATCATTCTTCTCCTGCCTTTATCATCTTTACCGTCACCACCACAATCACCATTATTAGCATCATCATCATCATCATCATGATCATTATCATCATCATCAACAACATCATTAATATTCTCATCATCATCATCATCATCACCATCATCATCATAATCCATCTTATCCAAACCATCATATTCTTCTTCTGTTGAGAACTCTACATTATGTGTTATAGAGTGACAATCACATCAAAACAGGCATGCGTCAAAGGTTGATCGTTAGTAACATCTTCCAGATTAATTACATTAGTCTATGGATCAACTATAGTTGTCTTTGTCTATTGAGCTTCAACAAGATGCTCTTGATCAGTAGTGTGATATCCACTAGACTCTTCAAACTCAATAGTTCTCCCTTGATCTTCTTGAGTTAATATAGATGAGAATCTTGAAGTGAATTGTTTAAATTGATATCCATGATCTAAACATAGTTGTATAAGCACCACAACTGATGTTGTAAGTTCTTTATCCTCGTGTCCTTCTCTTGATTCTTTAACTAAGAGTAATCAACCAGCTTGGTTTTATCCATCATCTCTCTACAATAATTGTGTCCTCTTCTCTAATGTAACAGGAGTTGGTGAACTCGATGATGTTTCAGTTGTATGTCTATGCTTAGAAGGAGTCAAGATTATATAACTCATGTCTATAGATGCACCTTCATCTTGACTCCTTGAGCTGTAGTTTGGATATCTTGAGAAGTAGGCATAGGTGACTGATGCAGTCAGAAACAGAGAGATATATAATTAAACCTGTTGATTCAACAAGAATGCCAGGAACAATCCTTCTAACTATTGTTGATTCACATAGAATACCGATAATCAGGGTTTACACTAACACACACAGTGATAGAGAAAACAGATTTTTTATAAAACTTGAACAATTCTTTCACCCATCTCTTACAAACATATAAAGAAACAAAACCAAATTCGAATGGACCACAAAACATAAACGGGCCAAAAACTGGGCCAAATGCAAAGTCCAACAAAATGTAAAAATAAGACAAAAATTGAAATAACTCCTAAAATAGGCCGTTTTTGGGCCGAAACAATGACCCAAACCGCCCAAGTTAGGGCCATTTCAGTGAAGCCCCTTTTGATAAGCGATCTTGGGCCTCCAAAAAGGCTAAAGCTTGCTCATCCACACTTGGGCCCACATCAGTGACTTAGTTAAAGTAGTCGATTCTGTAACTATCACACGAATCTCCGGATGTACACCATCACTTATAAATCTTCAGAGGCTCAGACACATGTATATCTTAGCTTGGTGAGACAATGGTCATAGGAGTTTCAGGTCTTTTCAATACAATACCCCTTCCTCTACCCCTATCACGTCCTCAACAATCAGATGCAACTTTCTTCCTAGCCACAGTTTTCTTCCTCTTATTTATAGAAGGAGAATCTTGAGGAATAAAATCAACATTAGAATCATCAGCATTGTGTTTAGTTGGAGTTATAGACACTCTTCGTCTTTCCTAAAGTATATAAGGCATTTTGCCTATATCATTACTAGCAGTTTCTCCTCCTAAACAATCCTTAGACCAGGACTCAAGTTCTTCATCTAAAGTCGTCTATCTTTGGCGTGTGTAACTTCCTAGAACATCATGAGGAGTTATAGATGAAACAGTTTTGTTCAGTCTGATGAGGCTCTTCTGCTACTTGTTGTTGCTGCTATGCTTGCTGATCTGGTTGGAAATCACTAAAAAATCTATCATGCTTGGCAAAATGATCACCCTTCTATTGATTCCCTCTAGCATCCATTAGGTATATGAAAATTTCCTTCTTTGTCACCATAACAGTATAAGTAGATGTGCTAGATTAGCTAGCTCAGCGCGAGCAACATTAACGACTAGTTGTGTAAACTTTTAGTACATAATAAACTTCTTCCCCACATCAGCCAATACATTCTTCACCCCAGCAAATAATGGCTCTGGAAATGATATATGGTAGGTCATCAACCAATGACACGAGCAGTGAACGAAACACAACACTTAGACTATCTGACCATGTATTTAAGCTACTTAAGCAATGAACAATAATATGAAACAAAATTTTCCAGAAAGGTGGTACATGTTTCTTCTCTAGTGATGGATATCTATAATCATAACCCATACTTTGTAGGCACTCTCAGGCCACATCATCATCTATCTTAACTGGAGCATAAACATGATCACCCAACTATAATACTTTTTTAATGATCTATACAGTAACAACCACTCATCTTCTTTTCACATTAGCAACTATACCCTACTCTCCCTAATCATCTCTTTTGTTAGCAGCTGAGTTCCAGAAGGCATTCACTATATTTGAATATGTAGTAGTGTTAGCCGAAATGGGATAATGAACTCATGGAGTCTTTAACCATTCTATATTGTAGGGTTGAACCTAGACGCTCGAGAAATAAAATCAAGATGAAGATCAAGTTCAATTCACAAGCGACAAGTTGAGGTAGCCGCGCGACAACTTAGTTATCGCCTGACAACATCTTGTCACGTGATAAGTTGTTGGTCGTGTGAGAACTGCTAGTTTAGTATAAATATATGTTTTGTTATGTAATTAGGAGACCTCTTGACATTTTCCTGAATTTCACATTCATTGTGAACAAAAAAATTAAGAGAGCAATACACTTAAAGTTTATTTACATTTGTGTTATGTGTATTTGATTATACTTCTTCTTATTTCGTGAGCGATTATAATCCGTATTCTCCTCACAAGAGCGATCTTTGTTATTTTGACGATCCATACAATTGGTATCAAAGCTTGGTATGCTCTAGATCGATTGAATTAAACATTAAAGTAGAGATTTGAAGAGTTTGTGATCATCAAATTGGTTGATACTTGAAGATAGACTTGTTTACTATTGAATTTGATCAATTTTGAAGATGATGAAGTTGATAAGTTCATTCATTAAAGAATTGATGATGTTTTTGAGCTTAAATGAGCTTAATTGAATTTGTTAAAGACAATTAGGATATTAATTGAACCTAAATCACTAATTGAATACTTAATTAATCAAATTCTAATCAAATTCATGAAAGATTGAAACTGAAAATCTTTGAAATGGAAGAGATCAAACAGGCGAATAGTTTGTAATTTTGTGCAAAAAGTTACTATTCGGGTGAAAGGTTGAAGTTTCGCAAGAGTTGGTTAAAAGGTTAGTAACAAAAAGATTCAATTCCCGCGGAAACTTGAGTGTTTCGCAAAAATCAGTTACATAACTTTCCGTGCAAAAGATTGGTGTTTTTCACACAAGAACTTTAAGTTTTTGAAGAATTTTTCTGATTTCATTTAAGAGCAATGGCAAATCTATAGCACATTAATGCCACTCTAAATCTCAACAATGAGATTTGTACAAGCACAAAGCCACCCCCTACTGAATGAAGAAGATTACCTAGATTGGGCATATCGGTTTGAGAACCATGACATTTACACTGAACCCTGGATGATGCGATCGATCAAGCAGGGTCCATATATCCTGGTATATAAAAATGTAAAAGAAGAAATTGGTTCCAAAACCTGAACATATTTAGGATGATAATGATCTAAAAAGGATGGAGCTTGATGATAAAGCTTATGTTGCTATTACTGTGGCACTTACTACTGAGATAACTTAAAAGTTTAAACATTACACTAAGGCTAAGGATTTATAGGATGCCATGGAAGAACAAATCATGGGCAACAAAGACATGAGAGATAGCAAGAAAGATATTCTCAACCAAGAGTTCAATATGTTTAATCATATTCTTGGCGAAACTTTAGAAACTCAATGTCTAGGTTTGTAAAGCTGATCACAAAGATGTAGAGTGAATTACTCTTGAAAATATAGCAGTTAACAAAAAGCTATTAAATTCTCTGCCATATAGCTGGAACAAAAGCTTCACTCCCATTAAAAGAACCAAGGATCAGTTTATCTTATCATTAAGTGATCTCATCTCAACCATCAAATCTTAAAACATGGATGATAAGCAAAGAGTTGCAAATAACATTAACACTATAGGAGCTGAAGCATCAACATTGTATGCAAAAATGGCTAGTAATACAAATTATTTGTTAGCTACTCTTATTTGTGTCAACAATAACAATCAGCATCTTCTGTTCATCCAACTATCAATGATCAAGCTTTGCCCCAATCCTTGCCTCATTACCATAATTCTTATTAGAATCCTTATGTCCAAGCTCAAGTCCAATCCCAATCTCAAACCTACTCACAAACTCAAACCACTCAACCCACACAACAAGCTTTTGTTGTAAATTCTCAACCAAACAAACAAACTATTCAGATAGCTGAAGAGCACCTGGCTTTGTTTATAACTTTCATGAACAACTATGAAGCATTTTCTGCTAGAAGACTCAGTGCACTCAACATATTAGTTGATGACTTGGAACAAGTTAATCCCAATGTGTAGAAGAGAATGATATCAAATACCAAATGGCTATGGTGGTGTACAGAGCTAAGAATTTTGCTAGGAGAACAGAAAGAAAGGTGTTTGGTCTAAACAACTGAAGCAAAATAAGGTAAGTCAAGCTTGAGATGCTATAACTGTGACAAGCCTGGTTATTTTGCTAGAGAATGTACTAAAGTCAGAACAAACCAATATGATCATGGAAAGAATATGGTAATGGTGGAGGTGGAAACAAAGAATAATCAAGCAAGTTTATCCAAAAACAAAGCCTTGTTGTCTCAAACCAATAAAGATTAAAAATTGGTCAGATCAGATGAAAATTATTGAGATCAAGTTGTCCACTACTCTGTTGCCTGAGATTCAAATGGTTGAAGAACATGTTGAAGAAAATTTACTTGTTGAATTTGTATCTGTTGATCGGATAAGTGGCGTATTTGCTGAAGCAAAAAGTGTAGAAACTTAGAAAGTTGAAAGGGTGCTGGTGGAAGAGATTAATGCTGAAGAAGTGAAGGATATTGATGAAATAGTTGCTGAGATTACTCCAGCTCAAAAGAAAGAATCTGATGGAAAGGCTGTTGAATCAACTCCATCATCTACTTATGCTAATCAAGTAAATGCTGTTGAGATCACTCCGGCTTCTAAAGCAAAAAAGGACTATAGAAAAGGCTTTTATGGTGAATGTTGTCCATGAAGAGACAAATAAGCAAGCAGAAACTAATGAGGTATATATTAATATTTGTTCAAGTAATTGCATTGAAAAGGTCAAAGATATAGAGTTCACAATGAACATTTGATATTAGAAGTTGAGAAACTTCAATATCAAGCTCGTAAATATAAAACGAATGAGAATTTTTTTAAAGAAAAGATAGATGGCTTAAACAAATCGATTTATCAGTCAAAATTGGATCTTTATAATAAAGAATGTAACATACACAATTTGACAAATCGTAACAATGAACTATCTTTAGAAATTAATAAGCTAAACAGTGAACTCTTATCTTTAATACTGATTGTTAAAAAGTTTGAATTATCTTCAAATATGGTTGAATGTATATCAAGTCTCAAATGACACAAAAAATTAATGGTGGCAAAGGAGGAGTTTGTTACTCTAACATTGCATCACCAATTAATCATGAATATACTTCAAACCTTCACTAATTATCATTTGTGATGAAAAGACCTATGGATTAGGTTTTCAACCAACGTCTAACTTAACACCTTTAGTCAATGTTTCATTAAGGAACATTGACTATTGACCTTGTCATAACAACATAAATTAAAGTTTATCATGATAATTTTTTTATAGAAAGTGTGAAGATGGACAGGTTGGTTGAAAAATGGGAAAGTGATGATGAAATAAATTTTAAAAAAAATAAAAATTGTAATGAAAAATCATCATGTAATTCATCACCGGTGATTAATGAAAGTTTAGAAGTTTCTAGTACTACAAAACATTATTCAAAATTGTCAAACAAATAAAAGAAACTGAAATCCTAAATAGATTTCATGACCAATGAAAGAAAACATGTCACAAAATCTATATTTGACTTGAAAAATGATTCCAAGAACATATTTGTTTCAAAAGACAACATTGATAAAGAAAATTATATTTTTAAAGAAATAAATGTAAGTTTCTTTTAAAATAAGTCTGCTATTATTGCTAACTCTATGAAACAAGATGTGTGTAGATCAGGTACAAAAGAAACTGGTCCTACTCCAGTACATTCCATTCACAAGGAAAAAGCAACACTTAAAGCCTCGTTAGTCTTAGAAGTGAATCATTCTGTTAGGATACTTCCCAATAAGAAGTAAAACGAGAGATTTTTAAAGAATCTATAGGCCAAAGAAATACTAAAGCTAGATTCTATGATAACAGTGGATGTTATCATCAATAGTTTGAGAAACTGACTCGAGAGCAAAACGTGTATCATAATAAATGTTGTTATGTGTGTGGCAAGCCAAATCACTTGGCTAGAAACTACTATCATTAGCATCAATTGACAAGTAAACAAAGATTTTATAATTCTATTGCATATAATAGAAAACAGTTCTTTCTAAATGCTAAATTTAAAAGAAATTTCAGTCTGTCAAAATCTTTATTGATAACTAACATGTTCAAATGAACACAAATTTGCAAAAAGAAAATATAACCAAGAAATGTTTACATGTTAATTATGGCAATTCATCGTCCACATAAGCTACATTCATGAAATTGGTTACAAATCTGATCAAACCAATTAAAAAATGGAAGATTAAGATAACTCAACCAAAAAACTGATATTGTTGAAAATATTATTGAAAATTATATCTTCAATGATAAAAGTGATATGATATTAAAATTTGTATCATATTTGGATGAAAATGGTGTACTCAAGTCAACCATGGCTTGCGTTCCTAACATTGACTAAATCATTCATTTGTTCAGGAACATCCAAGACCCAGCATCAACAATGTTTGGCATGTTGACAGTGGATATTCAAGGCATATGACTGGTAATATATCTCTGTTTCACAACATAAAACCTTACAACAAAGGATATGTTATATTTGCTGGAGACAAAGGTGGTAAGATTATAAAGAATGGTACAATGTCAAATGTTGTATTAAGGTTTGAAGATGTAAATTTTGTAGAGGAACCGAAACATAACTTGTTAAATGTCTCTTAAATTTGTGACAAACAATATTCACCACTTCACTGATAAAGAATGTCTAATTCTAAAACCTGGATTTGTAATACCCGGTGACAAATAATATTCAACACACTTTACTGACATGGTTTATCACAGTTGTGGCACCTCAAAGTTGTCTTGTCAAACCGGATTTCGCTTGAGTTGTTTACACTAAACATTTTTCTCCCCATTATCCTTGAAAAGTTTTTAGCTCTATACAATATTTTATATTTAATGTCATTTTCTTCAACATCATCTGGGTTTACTTGTTACAAGTCATCATCAAGGATGTTTGGTGCATACAATCTTCCAGCCATGAATGCTTCATATCTGGTCATGAATGGTATGAATAAAGCAAGATGTTCTTTTTCAATTTAGATTAGTTGTTTGGATGTGTTGGAGTTGACAACTAAACCTTGTTGAGTGGGTTGTGAGGGTTGACTATATGGATAAGAGTGAGTTTGTGACTAAGATTACATAGTAGAGAATTGGTTTAGATTAGGAACTTGGAACTGAGGAGCGAATGTCTTTTTAATAGTTGGAATGACCCGGCACATGGTGAACATGTTGAACTTTTGGTTCAACATATCTTTTCGGCTTTCCCCCATGTCTTTATTTGCCATTATCTATTCCTCCATAGCGTCTCATACAACTTTAGCTCTTCTGAACTCTTTGAATTTCTATGGTATCTCAATAGGGAGTGTAATCGTGATTGTTGCATAGGCTTGGCCATCGAGTTCAAGCTTCTTCATATCCTTTTCATCCCACAGATGTTTAGGTTTATGAAGCATCAATGTCTTGTCATTGGTATACACATGAATGTATGGTCTGTATTTGATTGACCGTAATATCCTTGGTTCTGTGTATATGACATGTCACACCCCAACCTTGACGGCGGAAACATCGAGATGTGAGGGTTACGATTGTTCACAGCCACACAACGCTAATTATTAAATCCAAATATATTAATCATAAGATTCAATTGTAACATTACAAGCAAAAGTTTCAACAAAGAATACATCATGTACAAATGCTACAAATAACATGATCATCCATTTTATCTCTAGGTCCAATCCTAGATGTGATAAGCTTCAAAGAGTAGAACACATACTTGAGGTATTCCTGAAACATGTTAAAAATAAAAGGTCAACATAAAAATGTTGGTGAGCATTCTATAGTTTTCAATACATAAGTATATAAAAGATGGCAATTCAAGTCATAAGTTAGTGAATAAAGTGATTAGAGATGTTATGAACAATGCAACAATCAAACCTCGACAAATTTTTACAAGTCTCAAACGTTTACAAGATTATACGATCAGCTAAGTGTACTTGGATCAACCAAAGCAGGCTTGTCTGGCTCATAGATCTATGACTTCGCTGGGCTAGCAATAGTTAATGATTGTACATATAACGACATAACATGGTAACCACAAAAGTTCAACTAACCACAACTTTGCATGATGAATTGCCATAAAGATTACAAGTCTCAAATAAGTTTACAAGTGCAATGATAATAAGTTAATATGTTTCACCCCAAAGTATGAAAATAAGAAAAAAGGGGTATGGAAATACTCACATGAAATAATAAAAATGATAATAAGAAATTAATGATGCTCCAACGATTCCTTTTTACAAGATACCTAAATGTATAGATTCCAAGATTAAGTTCGATAATAAGATTATCAATTGGTCATGAACTAGGGTTTCAATTGGAATTTTTGCGGTTTTGCTAATTATATGTAAATAAAATAATATAGCCAATTATATTTTGATTTTATAAAGATGGAATAAGCCGATTAATAATTATGATTCTATAACAATAATGAGTCATTAGTGAACTTGGATAATAAATATCGTTTAAATAATAATAGTATTGATTAAGTAATAGTTGAGCATAAGATATATAATTACTCAAAAAGTTAATTATTTAAAACTTAATCAAATGTAATTAATTGGAAAATTAATTATTTAATTGACTTGCAAAATAACTTAAAAGTATTTAAGTTTGATTTATAATGTTTTTCTTAAACTTTTGAGTAATTATTATAAAGGTTTCATAATATTAAAGCCTTTCAAAAATAAAGAACTAAGATATTATATGATTTAGAAGTTTTAAGATAAGAAAAATTGTTTTTATAAATAGTTAAACTTTTAAATAAATTATATATATTTTTAAAAATTTAAGATCTCAAAGTTTTTATATAATTAAACTATTTGTTATAAAATAGTAGATTATATTGTTACAATTTTTCAAAAATTAAATTAATAATTTCCAAATTAAATTTAAGTGTTAACATTATTTTTATTTTAATTTAATGGAATAATAGTATTTTTTCTGTGATTTAATTTATAAAAGAAAGATAAAAAAAATGATTTGAGGGAGCCCGGGTTCGAACCCGGGTCCCTTCTGCATGGGCACAAGATGTTAACCGGTGGGCTATTAGCCCGAATCTGATTTTAATCGCCACTTTTTTGTTTAAGAGTGTTGAATAAGAAAACCCCCAAATCTCAAGAACCCTAGAAATCAGATTGAATCCAATTGAACACCAATTCGACGTTTTTGATAGAAATCAACATAGGGCTTTTGTTGTTTACATGAAACCGAGTGTATGTTGGGGTTTAGTTACCTGAATAACTACCAAATTGATGTTACAAGAGGAGGATGCAGCCGCGACCATGGTTGGATAATTTCAAGGTGCAAATGTTGTTCGTAATCAAATTAACTTTGCAGAATGCTTCGGATGGTGTTGATATGTCAAAGCCCTCAATCAATTTTGTGTAAGAGTGCTTCGGCCATGGTTCTCGACTAGATGCAGGTCGAAGACGAAAGATGATGATCGATGGGGAGGTGTGCGTGTTATAAGTGGATTTGATGTTTACAGAAACTTTAAAAGGTTCGTTTTTGATGATCTCCACTCGTTATATAGACCCGATTAGTTCGATTGAGTTCAACCGACTTCAGTGTAAGGTTCGGATGTTTTGATACAAATTGATAATTGATTAATCAGTTACATGATCAATTGAATCGATGTTTAGAATCATAACAGCTTTGTCTACGTTTATGGTGCATAGTTTGAACCAATCCTCAATGATCGAACTCGAAACCGATTGGATCTCTTAAAGATGGTTTCGGTTTCAAGTTTGGATGTTCATTACAGCAATTAGAACCAAATTAAATGTGGTAGCAGGTTCGAGTGAAGGTCGCGAAAGGTTAGAACGTTTTAATTTGCATTTAATTTGACGTTTTGTTGAGGTTTGGGGTGGCCGCCGGAGCGAAGGCCGGAGGTTGGCCGGGAAAGAAGAGGGCCGACGAGGGGTGGGGGATGGTTTGGGTTGTGATTTAAAAATAATTACACTTTTGGTCCCTCTAATTTCATTGGTTATTATTTTATGTCAAACATTTAAAACCAAGTTTCAAAAATTACATTTTGAACCCCAAACTTATAACATTCTTGTTTTTAAATTATTTAAAACTTCACTAAATAAATCACTAGTTTAAACTTTTATAGACTTCACATGTATTTGTAGAATATCAATAATATATTTAAGTTTGATAATTTACATTCATAATGAAGATAAAACATCATAAATTTATAAAACTTTAAATTATAAATCATAAAATTATAATAACTTGTTTGAATGGTTTGATAAATAATAAATACTTAGTTTGAAAAATGATGGATGTTACATGACATGGTTCTTAAACCTGTAAAACCAATCCGGATAATCATCTTCACTGAGAAGTCTCGGAGGTTTGGTTCTTGTGCTAATTTCATTGTCAAGGTTTAGTGAAGCAGTAACGTTCTTTAGATTTTCGGTTTTTGAAACTCGGAATTTTAACTTTTCAAAAATTCTACAAAACTAAAGTTTTCGTGCGAACAAACGCTTGAAAACCTTTTGCGTAAACTTTTCGCAACAACTTGTCATGCGGAGCGATGTGTAACTAAATATTTTGATTAGATGAAGTTCTCGACCTAATGGAATCTTTTTCCAACAAACTTCTATGACTAGCTTACTTCTCGCGTGAATCAGACACTTTTCGCGTGCGAAAACTAAATTTTTGCACGTTCAATTTTGTGCACTTTCGAAGTTCTCAACCTCAATCTTACCCTCAGTTTGTCCAAAATTAAGTGATTAATAGGTTAAAATTAGATCCTAATTGTCTCTAATTGATTCAATTAAATCATGTTAACTCCATCAGTTTATCAATCGAACTTGTTTAAGCTCTTGACATCTTCACATTGATAATAAATTGCATAAGTCAAAGCAATCTTCAATAGAAAATCAAATTTGTAGCTCAAGAAAACTTCAATAACTTTTCAATCTAATCGATCTAGAGTACTCATGGATTTGATACCAATTGTAAGGATCATCAAATACAATGAAAATCGATATCGTGAGTAGAATGCGCAATGTAATCGCTCAAGTGTAGTGATTGAATGATTAGAAGATATGACGAATACAATTCAAGAAACAAAAGTAAACAAACTTCAACTTCTATATTGCTCTCTAATTCAAAGGTTTACAAGTTTGAACAATATCGGGAATGATACTTAATTACACCAAAAGCAAACTATTTATACAAAATGCAAAAGGTCTCGTGTGAGAAGTAAGTTCTCGCGCAAATCTATAGCTCTCGCGCGGATATATAGTTCTCGCGCGACTTGATATTCATTTTCTTCATTCCATTTCCCGAGTCTCTAGCTTCAATCCCTGCAACTTGAATCCCAGAAATTGTTGATAAAAAAGAGACAAATCGAAGAACACCGGCGAGAATCTAGCAACACAGAACCAAAACAGTAAGTATTAAATTTGAAATTATTCATATCAAGGACTGATTCCTCAAATGCTCTCAAGATTTGAATACAAAATCAAAACACAGATCTTTCAAATATGTTCTTGTTTGAACTAGTGTTTTCATTAGGAAAGTGGTAATGTAATTCAATTCTTGTTCCAACCAAGAATTCGACTATTAGGGAGAATCAAAAGGCCATGTACAAAATGGTTCGATCGATCAAAAATTACAGAGATGTATATGGAATTGTTTGTCTATGGAGGAAACTGTTGGATTAATCTTGATGGGTACGGATCGTTGGGTCATGGATACGGGTTATGAATATTATAATTTTAGTCACAAATTTGTTATTAGTTTATTGAGTCAAAGTAGTGGATTAGTGAGTTAGTGGTTTTCCTTTTCTTTAGGTGCAAGAGTTAATTTTTTTATTTAATGTAATGTTTTATTATGAATGAAATGGGAAGAGAGTTCAAGTAGGAAACTATGTGTTTTTGTGTGTGTGTTTAAGTGGGCCTGAACCAACATTTGGTATCAGAGCTTGGAGGCTGTTTTGAGAGTCATTTCAAGAAGGGTGCAGCCCTTTGGCTGCAGGGCTAGATAGAGATGATAAAGAAAACGCAGCAGCAGGAAGAACCGAGTTGAAGACGAAGAGGGGGAAATGGAAAGAAGGTCACAATAATCGTATGTGATTAGACCGAAAGAAGGTCATCTTGAAAGTAAGAAAGAAAGAAGAGGCGCCACGGGAAATGGAAAAACTAAATGAAAGAGGCAGGCGTTGCTTAGCAAGAAAGGAAGAAGGCCTCACGAGAAAGAGAAAGAAAGAGACCGATGCGGTAAGAATGAAAGAGCAAGCATCGAATGAGAAAGAAGAAAGATTATATCTTTGATTAGGAAGAAATGAACAAAATTGAAGACCAACTCACCAGAAACTCGATACCGGTGTAAGAAAGAAAAGACCGATGACAAGAGACCGAAGCCGTAATAGACCGGATGGCTTTAAAGAAAGACTGAACAACTTGTCGTCGACGAGAATAGAGAAGACCGTGACCGGAAAGTGAGTTCCAGCGTGAGACCGAAGAGTCAGAGAAAAACCATACAAGTAGGATCGAGAGAAGAAGAGGAGCAGTATGCGGTTTTTATGTGAAACCAAGGAGACGAAGAACCTGTATGGAGCAAGGAACCTTGTGTGAGCTATTTGGCACCGATTGAGCATGCAAATAAGCCGGAACTGCGAAGAGTTAGTTGAGTTTGATTATAAAAGATCAAGAAGAAGTCGATTTGAAAGATGCGATGAACGAAAATGGAGTCGGTGGATATGGGTTTAAAAGTCAAACAATACTTGTGTCCGTTGGTAGTTATGATAGTTAGAAGTTAGTTTTATTACCGCCAAATTCAGTGGGTATAAATACCCCATCTTGTAACATCATTTGAGTGTGAATATAGAGTGTGTGTCTTTCTTGTTCTTACATCTTGATTCATCATGAGTCACTGCACATTTCTGCATACTCCTTTAATTGTTCATCCACAATTTTGGTCATAATCGATGGTCTGAAGGGGCCTCAACAATTCCCAAACTATTTTTTTCATGACTTTGTATCTGCTGTTTTTATTCACGAAGTGAAAGTATATGACTAATATATCACATGCCACAAATGGTCGATAAAGCAGTTAGTTTTCAAAAGGATTTAAGATATAACTATATAGGTATGCAAATAATAGTGGTCAGATGTAATGATTTCACACTTGTGAAAATCTTCTTTTACCAATATATATAAGAACAAAATTATTCTGATCAGTCACATTTCCCTGATGTGGGGTACATATTGTTTAAATAATTCACAAACTATCTGTTGATCATTCACGTAAAAGTTGCTAGTTGCTTATTTAAATGATTCACAAACTATTCTATAAGAACAAAATTTTTCTGATCATTAAACTGAAACATTTTTTCTGATCATTCAAACTACGGTTTCTTCATTCAAAGGGCAATCTTTCTATCGAGCATCCACCTCCGTGACAGTTAACTGGTTTGTTGAACCTGTTGGATTAGTACTTGCAGAGAATTTACCAAAAAATAATTCGTTTTCCATGAAGTATGCTGGCAGCTTAGGTTGCGGCAATGCATGTTCTCCATCTAACATCATGATTACTGATGACATATTTGGCCTGTCTGCTGCATTTTGTTGTACGCATAGTAAACCAACTTCGATTGATCTTAAAACTTCAGGTGGTTGGCAAGATTCAGCTAACTTTGCATCGATTAAGTCCATTGATCTACCTTCGTTATAAAGATTCCATGCCTGAATATAATGTATAATTTAATACTTAGTAGGTTATAGTTTAATTACCTGATTAGTTGTAAAACCAAAGGTGCAGGTTTTTACTAGTGAACTTACATATCCCATAAGATTATTGCCATGCTCTCGCTGTGTGAACCCCCTATTTCTCTTCCCACTCACAATCTCCAACACCAAGACACCGAAGCTAAACACATCTGATTTCATTGAGAAGATACCATCTAATGCATATTCAGGAGATATGTAACCACTGCACAGAGAATTATGCTTTTAAGACATATTCTTATAACTAATGACAAATAAAGAATGTATAGTTGGCTGGTGTTCTTACTATGTGCCAACAACCCTTTCCGTGTTTCCTTGGCTCTCATTTCCTCCAAAACTTCTAGCTATGCCAAAGTCTGATATCTTGGGGTTCATATCATGATCAAGTAAGATGTTACTAGCTTTAAGATCTCTATGGATGATCCTTAATCTCGAATCTTGATGCAGGTAAACAAGTCCTCGGGCTATTCCTTTAATGATATTAAAGCGGTTTCTCCATCCAAGAATCATGCTTTTTGCTTTATCTGCAACACTTTGGTTAGTTATTCATGGTTTCTTTACATGAAAGACTCCAAACCTTGAATAAAAAAATAGAAGCTATTTACTTAGTGTTTAAGATTCTAACCAAAAATAAATAGGTCTAAGCTTTTATTTGACATGTATTCATAGATCAACAACTTTTCATCTCCATGTATGCAACATCCTAGAAGCTTCACAAGATTTCGGTGTTGAAGTTTTGATATGCATATGACTTCATTCTTGAACTCATCAAGTCCTTGACTAGAATTCTTAGAGAGACGCTTAACTGCGACTTGTTGCCCGTCTTCTAGCACGCCCTGAAGAATTACCATTTGCGAAATGAAATACTATATAAACTGTAAACAAGGTTCCTTCCATATTGGATGATTTTGTTAAATAAAGCTTTTACCTTATAAACCGGTCCAAATCCACCCTCTCCAAGTTTATTATGAAGTGAAAAATGGGCAGTAGCATTAGCAATTATAGAGAAGGTAAATAGTGGAAGCTCCATGGTTTCTTCACTGCTTTTAGAGACATTCAATATAAACCCTGTACATTAGAAAAAACAAACTTCACAATTGCATGATTCGCTATCAAATAAATCAACTAGTAATGCATATTAGTCTAATTTGTCTTGTTTTTACTTGATCAAACAAGTTTCATAGTGAACATTTGCGCATTTTTACCTTCGTCTATATTTTCAGAATTATTGTTGTTTTTCCTTGCATACCACAAGCATGAAGTGATGAAGACGATAAGAAGAACTCCTGTAAAGATTACAGGTAAGATAATTTTAATGTTTGCCCCTCCTTTCTTTGTGGGATTTGATTGAGCAACTGTCAACAGAGGTAATTTGTAAGCATGGAACGTACAACAATGCAAAGATAATGTGCTTTTACTCAAAATTATTACCTAATTCAGAGGTAGCCATTCTTACAAAAATATCCCTACCGCCCTCGCCTTCACGATACAGTCGGATGTCTATAAGCTCACCAAACCAAAGCAAGCAGCCCCTTCCTCCAAGAGTAGGGTCTGGATTCGCATAAGCCATGCAAGTACAATTGTCTACGCATCGCGCTTCACATTCTTTCATATTCATGCTCTTATTATACCAACTATTTTTTTGCGTGTCTGGCAGTTTTACATTCGAATATCTAATAAATGTTTCTGACCCGTTTTTACAATCCAAAGGTGTTCGCCTAACACAACCACCTGACCAATCACCCTTTTGCCATTGTTTTTTGTCTCTTGGCACAAATTTTGTTTCATCCAAGCAAGCACAAGTCTGGTCGGTCATACTCGTGACGCAGTTTCCATACGCGTTACAAATGTTGTATGAATCACAAAGATCTTTAGGGAATGACACCCCAAGCTGCCAGTTGTTACTACCTTCTACCCAGCCCCAACTTTCATATTTCCCATAAGAACTCAAGGTAATCCTAAACAAGGAAGAACTGTTTTCGATATTATAAGAAAAAGACACCTCCCTTTCGTTAATAATTATATCGTATGTAAAAGTCCAGTTCCTGCTGAACGACGAAATGCCTTTAAGCCGTTGATTTCTCCATAGCTCCCAGCGGAATTTGACCACAGAACCTTGTTTTAGTTTGAAATCAGGATACCCTTGTGTCCCAGCAACCCAGGTGAATTCACCTACAACCGGTTGTTGATCAGCCTTCCACGACGATAGGCGCCACTCCAAGCCCCTCGCATAATCAACACCCAACTTCATTCCAGGAAGCCAGTGTTCAGTCGGGTAATCAAAACTCTGCCATAGAACCATCTCATGTTGGTCCATCAGGACCAGGTTTCCCGTATCGCGAAGCTTTGCAGTTGCATTCGTTGATTCTGTTGTGGTGTTCGATGACCAGATCACGCTCGTATTGCTTAAAAGGACGAGACTTCCTCGAACAGTGACTTTTACCACGAGTGCTGACGCGCTGGCAAGCGGCTGCT
>CM046040.1:76259684-76449684 GCA_025215565.1 Flaveria ramosissima
GTTCGTGTGGCGTGCTGGAGTGTCAGCTCGTGACGACGGACAATCTTCAAAATCTCGTCCAGTGTAGCATCAGAGGGACCTATGTCACTTGCCCGGCGGCTAGAGTGGGAGTACGGGTGACCAGCTAGTACACTTGGGGCATCTTAGATGCTCTGCCTCGGTGGCATCCAATACTCATCGCGTGGGTGGCGTTGGAGCGGGTCAAACATCGGTGGCGAAGGTGTCGGAGTCCTAGCAGGTGGTGGAGGAGGAGGTGGCATCCTGAAGGAGACTAAGGGTCTTGGCCTAGCACTTTTGCATGGATGGGTGATAACACATGCACCCCTATCCCCAATAGGTGGGATAGGTGAGTGGGTAGGAGCTGCGACATGCGGTGAATGGGAGTGCGTTCGGCTCCTGGAGGGGGACGTCGAGGAAGAGTCCTCTGATGGCTTAAGTCAGATGTAACGGATATCCATCCCGGATGGTCCGCATCTCCTTAAGTTTTCTTCATACTCCGTCCGCGGCGTCGCCCTCTTGAGGCTCCCAGCTGGTGTAGTACCGTCAGTTGGGTACGCAGGTGCCTTTCCTTTGTCGGCCATAGCTTTGATGTCCTGTAAGAAATATCATGAGTAATTTGGTTTCTCATAGCTCATGATTGTAATAATAATAGTACTTATAGTAGTAGTGATGGAAATAGTATTAGATATCCCAACAGTATCAATAATCAGAGGTATCAGTAATCAATGGTATCAGAAATTAGTAGTCTCTTCAAATAATAACAAGTAAAGTAGTTTATTTTAGGAAAAAAAACCTTTAGACCACTCAAAGAGAATTTCAGAAATCTTAAGTTTCAAACAGAAAAGGTCCAATCAT
Organism: Flaveria ramosissima; assembly: GCA_025215565.1. Classification (NCBI taxonomy): domain Eukaryota; kingdom Viridiplantae; phylum Streptophyta; class Magnoliopsida; order Asterales; family Asteraceae; genus Flaveria; species Flaveria ramosissima. The sequence continues at coordinate 76,260,540 of CM046040.1, forward strand.
CACCTAAAGGTCCATGCTGGAATTTACGCATCAGGTAAATTCATGATTACGTTGATCAAGTGTAATCATCAATTTACCCAACCCGATCATCCCAACACTTTCCCACAAGGACGGTCCTAAGTAAGATGTGATAAGCCCATATTTTCAAAGCAAGAATACCAAACATTATTGATTCTTCACTTTATCAACCAGCTCGATCATTGTCCCCATCAGTAAGATAAGATAAGCCCACATTGTCATGTTTCAATTCACGAATGACCCGAATCAAATGTTGTAGATATAGATCTTGAACTTGATCAAACATCACAAAAACCCTTTGTTTAAGTAAAATGGTAAAGTTTTTGCATGAGAAAATTTTCGCAAATGACGGTTTCTGTTGCGAATATTTTGCATAAACTGTTCTCATGAAAAGTTCTCACATGGAAAGTTCTCATATGGAAAGTTCTCACATGGAAAGTTCTCACATGAAAATTTGTCGCATGGAAAAATTTTCTCATGAAAAGGTTTTCGCAAAATATGGTTATTATTGCCAAGTTTCGCACGATGCAGTTACTCCCGCGAAAACATCAACCAAAATCGACTTTTATGATTTTGAATCACTACTACAGTCTGAAATCTTCGTTTTCCATCTAAGGTTGAAGATACCGAGCGTAATGACGTAACAAAGCCGATTTCGTGTGTGTTCACCCTTGGTTTCACCTTCTTCTCCTTCGAAACCGATCCAAACTCAATCTAAACCTTTTGATCTTAAACCTTCATGTTTAACGTCTTAAATGGATGATCGCAGAATGAAAATCCATGTATCAAGAGCAACACCTTGCTTTGATACCAAATGTAAAGCCCTCATCACGATTGATTCCACATATTGTTGAACTTGATAATCAATTAAGATGTATGTGTGAGTGTGTGATATCAACAAACATTAAACAAACTCAATCAAATATTATTAATCAAAGTATTACAATACCAAAGGAGTTTATATCGTTTAAGCCCGATCCACCTGAGGTGAGCTCCCCTCGGGTGGCCTATCACACATCTCTATGCTCTCTCACTACTAAAGTAACTTTACAAATGAAAACACATAACAAAATATAAAGGAAAACATCTATATATAATATCCAGATGTTCTCACGAGAGAACATTAAGTTCTCGCGCGAAAACTTTAAGTTTTCGCGCGATGACAATATTATCCATAAACTTGGAGTTCTCGCTTCCTGTTTTTGCTATTCCATTGATATTGTAATCCATAAAGGCTAGGTCCTTAATCTTTTCAATTGTTAATTTTGAAGATAATAGTTCACTATTAAGATTATTGATTTCTTAAGAACGCTCATTATAACGTATTTTCAAATCTTTAATGTTGCAATCTTTATCATGGAGATTCAGTTTAGATTGATAAATTGATTTTTTTAATCTATCGATTTTTTCATTTAAAAATTTTCTAATCATTTTTATATTTATGAGCTAGATATTGAAGTTTTTCAACATCTTGGATCAAGCATTCGTTGTGAATTCTATATCTTTGTACCTTTTCTAAACATTTATTTGAACAAAGATTAGTATGTACCTCTTAAGTTTCTTCTTGTTTGTACGTCTCTTCAGGTATGACATTTACCATGAAGGCTTTTAATTACATCTTCTCCTCTGTTATAGATGTCAGAGTGATCTCAATAGCATTGACAGTTTCATTACAAGTAGGTGTTGGAGTTTTCTCAACAACATTCACATGCATTTCTTCTTTAGTTGGATTAAATTCAACAAGTTTACCTTTAATTTCTTCCTTTTTCTCTTCGGTCATTCTTGATTGAGCTAGAGTAGTCTCAACAACTTCGTCTTTAAGCACCTCTTTATCCTTCACACATTCTTTATTAGCAAAAGCTCCCCTTAACAACTCATCAGTCACAAACACATCAAGTATATTCTTCTCAACAGTTTCTTTATCAGTTTGAATTTTGGCTAACAAAGTAGTAGACATTTTAATATCTAGAATCTCCATCTCGTCTGACTAATCATATTCATCATTGGCCTGAGACACTAGAGCTTTGTTGTTTGATGAGCTAGATCTATCACCCTTAGACTCCACGTACTTAGTAACCATCTTCTTAACACTGTTAGTCTGGTTTGATCTCCCTTTAGTACATTCTCTAGCAAATTGACCGGGTTTGTCATAGTTATAACATTTCAAACATAACTCAATCTTGCTTGAGTTGTTCAAACCAAACATCTTCATTCAAGTTCTTCTAGCAAAGTTTTTCGCCCGGTACACCATCATAGCCATCTGATACTTAATATCATTTTCTTCGACATCATTAGGATTAACTTGTTGTAAGTAATTGAGTTGTTGTAAGTAATTGACTAAGATGTTGGGTGCATTTAATTTTCCTACTATAAATGCTTCATAGCTATTCATGAAGATGGTGAATAGAGCCAGATGCTCTTCAGCTATTTTTATAGTTTGCTTGGTTGGGTTGGAATTTACAACAAAAGCTTGTTGTGTGAGTTAAGTGGATTGACTGTGTGGTTGAGACTCAACTTGATTGTAATGGGATGGGAACCTTGAAACTAAGTCATGTATGGTCCTTGTCAGTTGAATTAATAGAATTGGTTGCATGTTGTTGACACAACTAGAAATAGCCGACATAATAATTGTAATTACTAGCCACTTTTGCATATAATGCAAATGCTTAAGCTCCCGTTGTGTTGATGTAATTAGCAGCTCTTGGCTTGTAATCCATTTCATATGACTTGATGATTGAAATAAGATCACTAATTAATAAAGTAAACAAATCCTTGGTTCTTTTGGTGGTCATGTAGTTATTGTTCGAGTTGTATGGAAAAGAATCAACAACTTCTTGTTTCTAAGATATTCTTCAAGGAAATTCCAACACTTTTAGCTTTGTTATTAGCTTGATAAACCTTGACATCTGGACCTTTAAAGTTTCACAAAGTACATGATTAAACATATTAAAATCTTGGTTTAACATGTTCTTTCAGCTCTCTCTCGTATCCTTCTTCCCTATTATCTTCTCCTCAATCGCATCCCATAAATCTTTAGCTTTTCTGTAATCCTTGAATTTTTGAGCAATTTCAGTACTAAGGGCCATCGTGATGGCAAAATAGGCCTTGTCATCAAGCTCCAGTTTCTTCAACTCTTCCTTGTACCAAAGGTGTTAAGGTTTGGGTACCAGCTCTCCCTTATCATTGTTATACATAGGAATGTACAGTCCTTGTTTGATTGACCGCATCATCTGGGGTTCGGTGTAAATAACATGATTTTCAAATTGATAAACCCAGTCAGGGTAGTCTTCTTCGCTAAGAAGTCAGGGATGTTTTGTATTGGTTTCAATCTTATTGTCGACGTTGATGGTATCCATGATGTACTGTATATTTTCCATTTACAAACTTAGATATTAAAAATTTAATAAAATGTTCAAAATTGAAGTTCTCGCATGGAGACGAAAGTTCTTGTGCGAACAAGCTCTAAGTTCTCGCGTGATAAGTTGTATAACTGAAATTTGCGAAAATAAAACTTTTCTCACAAAAGGGATCTTTTGTAACAAACTTTTCAACAAACTCTTGCGAATAAAAAACTTTTCGCGCGAATAAAATACTTTTCGCGTGCGATTATCAACTTTTCGCCTGAATCATTTTCGGCCTAATTTTGAAAATTTCACCTACAATCATTCACCAAATTGTTCAAACTTGATTAATTGAGCTTTCAATTAGTGATTTACGTTCAATTAAGATCCCAAGTGTCTCTAATTGATTAAATTTAACTTGTTTAATCACATGAACATCTTCAAATATTCAATTAACAATGTAATAACATTCAACATCTTCAAATATGATCAAAATTAGCAGAAATCAAGTAGATCTTCAAAGGTAACCAAGTTGAAGCTTAAGAATACTTCAAAACACACACTTGAATCTTTAAATCAATCGATCTAGAGCATTCCAAGTTCTAATACCAATTCTAAGGATCAAGAATATAACAAGATCGATCTCGCAATAATAACGTGTATCATTACGGTATAGAAAAGTAGAAGATAAGAACAATTGTAAACTAAGTTTCCAATTGTATTGCTCTCTAATTTTGAGTGATTACAATACTAGTTTGAGATGTACTTCTCACGCTACAACTTAAATTTCTTGAGCGATTTGATTTTCTTCATCTTGATTTGATTTTCCGAGCCTATAGATTCAATCCCTACAACAATACTCGTTTTCAAGAGTTCCACATGTGTTTTCGAAGGGTTTCTTACAAGTTTGAGATTAATGGTCGGTTTCTAGGGTTTACATGGTGGTGGTGATCTAGTGTGTGTGGTGATGGCGGAGATCTAGTATGTGTTCGTGGCGACGATCTTGTGTGGTTTTGGTGGGTTTATGATAGGGTGGTAGTGATTGTGTGGTAGTTATTGTCATGGGGTGGTGGGGTGGTCGTGTGGTGGTTTTTTCACTTGGTGGCGTTGTGGTGGTTTCGTCACCGGTGGTTGTGATGTGGTGGTTTAGGATGAGGTGGTGGTTATTTTTGAATTGAAAAAGCAAGGTGGTGGTTATGACAAGGGGATATTTAAATTGGGTTTAAAAAGAGAAATAAAACGTAAATATAAACTGACCAATATTCCCGTCATTTAACGAAGACTGTTATATGGAGTTAACAAACTATTGGATGAAAGTGGTAATTTTCACCAAACCACAAGGACGAAAATCATTATTTATTCTAACAATTATATAAAATCTAATTACGGAAACAAATATGTGAATTTCATAAAATCATACTTCTTCCATCATTCAACGCCTTAGTTCGTTGATTGTAAGGCCTCGTTTCCGGAACACTTACATTCGGATAATCATTGCACATCATATATAAAAATACATAAACTTCATTTAAACCATGTAGTGGAATCATTTAACTAAAAACTATTTCATATATTAATATTTGCTTTTGTCAAATAATCCAACACTGTTAACATTACAAAATATGGTTTGGTTGCATTATAACATAAAAACATCATTATAACATAAAATGGATGTCATCCAAAACTTGCCAAGTAGCTTCGCCCAATGCCATCCTCGCAACCATTACCTGCCAACTAGTAAATGCATAAAAGTCAGCGTTGCTGAGTGAGTTCTAGTTTTATAATAAAAATAGTTTTACTTTCGTTTAAAACCTTTCTTTACTTCCATTTGTGATCATACATCATACGTACACATATATAATATTCATTATTATCTTTCATCATCATTTGTTCATCGTTCGTCATTCGTTATCATTCATTTTCTTTCATAATCTTTCATATCGTACATTTCATACATTCATCATTAACTTTTACTTCATTCCGGACCAATGCCATGTTCTATACCCCGAACATTATGCACAAAGCTAGTTATTGGGCCAAAGTCTATAAATAGACCCCTAATATTATGCACGAAGTTGACTCAAGTACCTAGGGCAAGCGACAAGGGTCCCATACGTTTCGTCAATCACACGGATTAGACCCCTATATGCATCCTTCTGGGTTAGCTAAACCGCATACAGTTGAGCTAACACCCTTCATTGCGTGTGAACCTCCTTACATTTTCTTGCAAGACTTTTCATTCGTTCATTTATTCTTTATTTACGTTCCACTTTTTCATTAAAATTAACTTCCGCTTTCATTACATAATACTTTACGTTCATTAGCATTAACAAACAACATAAAGCCATAAATTATACATAATAAGGAACGCAAAGAAAACAGACCATAAAACAAGCATAACATCATCATACCTCATCATACAACATCATACAACATCCCCAAGAACATCTATAGTCATAGCCTAAAAACCCCTTTTTCCCAAATTTTCAGAATAAATTCTATGTCTTTTGGGCGCATGGGCACTATGTAGGCGTATGACCACTATGCGGGCACATGACCTCTTAGGCGCATGGGAAAAACTTGGGCGCATGGACAGATTTTCGACGCATGGGCACTATACGGGCACATGGCCAACACTTAGGCGTATGGGCAGTTTGGGCGCATGGGCACTATTTGGGCCCATGGCCATCACTTAGTCGTTTGGTACATTGTAGGCACTTGAACACTATGCAGGCGCATGGGCCTGACTTAGGCACACGGGCACTTAGGCGTTCGACCACTATTGGGGCGCATGAACCTTAGGCGCATGGGAACACTTAGGCGTTTGGGTACTATTGGGGCGCATGAACCTTAGGTGCATGGGAACACTTAGCCGCCTAGGCACTATCCTAGGCGCATGGATACTATTTAGGTGCATGAACAACTAACTTGTAACTAACATCATTTTCAGACCCCAAAATATCATTCTAATATGTTCTAATTTGGGTTATTTGGCTTTTCTTCCTTTTTATTCCCGTTTTCTCTTCTGTTAAAATTTTTGGGTGTTACATCGATGAAGATCCTGAATTGATCGAAACCCCTGTCGGGGGTGTGATCACATAGTTTGATGAATTAGCAGCCAAGTTACAACTCTACTAATTGTTCGTTGTTTAATTTTACACTTTTATTGTATTTTAATCTAACTTTTTCATTGTTACCTATGAATTAAGAATAACACCTAAACTTAATTGTTTAGGGCTCATTAATCTAGTGATATTGATGATTATTTTTTATAACCAAGCTTAAATTTTTATAAGTACAAATTAATTAGATGAAAATTCCTGTAGTCAACTGCATGTCAATTCATTCAATAAGCATCTTTACCGAGTACAAATGATACTTTCATCTGGTTATTGCATTTTGTAGTATGGACATCGAAATCCAAGTGACCTTAGATGTAAGTATGTCAACTGACACATTCATAAGAAAGTTATAAGCCCGAAACATTTAAGACAAGTAACAAAACATCAACTACAAGACTATATATGAGTTTTAATGTAAATTTCTTTAAGGGTTTATGGCATTTATGGTATTAGGTGACGCCTGTTTAATCACGCAAATTTGTTCTTATACCCATTATTAATTTAGTATATAACCATAAAAAAATACAATAAATGGTATTTTGGATTTGTTAAATAATTGAATATATTAGAAGTTATAATCGAGTATTTGATATTTTTAAGGTCGAAACTAATTTGAGTTATAAATTTATGCTATAATCATAATCATACTTTTATTTTTTTTACAACATAAGCATCAAAGAAGGATGCTTAGTCGGGTTGGTTTTTATAGTTAATCGCATACACCTTCATATATAAAAAATATCATCCTAGATGTCTCATCTCTGATTTTGGATTTCTTAGTTGGGTTAGTTTTTCCAATAATGCTTGAGTTTTCTTTTACCATCTCTAAAGGTCTGGGTAATCTCCACGGTTAGGAGACAACCATCGTGATCCTTTAACATGTGTTGTGTAAAGTGGTATGTAATATTATCAAATAACCTTTTTGTGTTGTCTAATCTCTTTTCAATTTTAAAAAGATTTATTGTCTCTCTTTTTAAAAAAAGTGAAAGAGGCTTTGTGGATGCTTCTATTTGAACTTTTTCATAAACGTGAGATCTAATTTCAACACTTTAAAACATTAATAGTTGGTCACAATTAAAAAAAATAATCTTATTTAGATCTATTCAATATGGTCACGATAAAGAAGGGTGATTTCTTAAGTTTAGGCTTATGTAAAAATTAATGAATGGTCAAGTTTATGTTATATAAAAATATGTCAAAAGAAGAACAAAAAGTTAAAAAAGTTGTGTAGGACGTGCATAAGGCAATTAGAAGATGATTTCTTTTAAAATGAAAAGGTCAAAAGGATTGGCTTGTGATGTGTAGCTTACTCCCCCAATCCAAAACCTTATGTAAAGTGGTTAACTTTTATGAATATTGGAGAGAATCAACTTTAATTTCATTCGAATATCTTAAGCTATAAATCTTCTAGATAAAAAACCAAATCTAACTACATGGAGCGCATGGATGGTATAGCATGTTACATTAACAAGTTGTGTTTAAGTTAGCCTACTTAATAAATATGACAGTTCTATTAAAATGCAATAAATCGAACCGTTAACCAATTAAAAACAAAAAAAAATGTAAAAAGTATATAATGCCTGACCTCAACCTCTTTTTTTCTCGTTTACAACAAAATTACAAATAGTCTACATTCTACTTACTAGCTAATGATCGTTAGCTCCTTTACAATTTAACTATAGCACATTTAAAACTTGTTAATGCATTATGAGTTGAAAACTCATTTGAGCAATTTAGGTAAATGGGTAACAAATGTCGTGTGTCAAGAACCTTCGGTTCTATACCTCGTCCTGTACCACGACCTTGATTGTTTGAACTTGCCACTAGAAGTTTCCCTTGGTTATTAACCTTTAGATCATCTTGACTTTTAATACGTTTTTAAAGCCAATAATTTTTCCAACTGCTTCTTTAAATGACATTGTATCAATTTTTTGATATTGCTCGATAGATGCCACGATTGGTAGAAATTTCTTTGGAGCCGAGTTAAACAACTTTTCTTACAAGTACTTTATCTTTCAAAGTACCACCAAGACTTTTAAAGTTGGTTTTTGACTGGTTAACTTTCATGCAAATTCATTTATCCGTTTGGTTGTATTCATTTTTAAAGCCTCTAGTTCATTTCTCAATATTTGTAAACTTGCTTTCTTAACTAGATTGGCTCCAAGGTATTTGACTTTGCTTGATTCTCAAATAATAGGATGAATGTAGAGATCTGATTATGTAAAAATGATTCATCAATTTCAAATGAAGGATTACAAGACTATTAATATGTACAAACTTGGCAGGTTATCCACATGTTTCTAACCGGGTTACTAAACCACCAAGTAACCAATATAACTAACTAACCTATATTATTCCTAATTATATAATTTGTCACGCTAAACTAATGATAACAACTTTAATTTAGTTTAACCCACAACATATTCTGCGCCTATTAGAGGTAGTTTAATATTCTATGTTCATATCTGAATAAGCTCAAAATATAACACGATAATATCAAAATAAGCTCAAAATATAACATATTCCAACCAATGTCATATTTGAATAAGCTCAAAATATAACACGATAATGGTCATATTTTCACTATATAACTACCATGTTCCAAGTCATCTAACCAACCTATTAATTTATCAGCTCCATAAACCAAACAAATTTAGATAGCACCTTTAAGTACTACGTTATCTATTTGAGTAGGACCTTCACCCGTGGCTATTGAAGGTTAATCCTAATATTCACATATGAAAGATCAGCTTAACTGTAGTTATTAAGGTCGAGGGACTAAAGGTAAAATTATAAAACTAAAGGCAAATCTATTAATTATGCTACCAACGAAACCAGATGATTGCTAAGTTATTACATATGAAAGGTGCTTGAAAATCAGAAAACAATCTGAACTAAGAACCTCTAAAATCGATCTTCTAAACCACAGGTGACTAAATAACTTTTGAGTTAGTCTCAACAAATTCAAGGTGGCTGGAAGATCTGATTCGCTTTGAGATTTAGTGGAGGCTTTTAGATAATTATTTGATTTCTTCCTCGGTTTTGGTAGTTAATTTTTTATTTATTATTTTAATTAGTTTTATTTTCAGTTTGTTTAGGAGCCTTGGAGGTCAAGTTAAATGTATAGTATAAATAGGGATTTATGTTTAGGTTATATATGCGTTTTTTTTAATTCTGATAGTCGAGCTAGAGAGGTTGCTTTCATGTTAGGGATGTTAAAATAGCTCAGCGCTTGAAACTCGCTCGAACTCATTCGAAAAAAGTTTGGATTTTTGCTCGTTTGAATTTTGGCTTGGTTGTAAACGAACCGAGCGGCTCGGTTCGGTTTGAAAACGAACCGAGCACGAGCAAAGGTATGCTCGCTCGTCGCTCGTTCGGTTTCGCTCGAATTATTTTTTAATTTAGTTTTTGAATATTATATATTTGTTAATCTATTTAGTTATTTACCACCTACCACTATTTTTATTATTTAGTCGAAAAATCAACAACCCCAAATGTAAAGTTTAATTATCTAATCAAATCATCACTTTACTTTTCAAAATCCTTTCACCAATCCACCCCTCACCATTTTCCAGCCATCTCTCGTATCCCCCACCTCCTTACCAACTGCCGAGGCGCTGACCTCCAGCACTCAGACATGTCACCCCCGACCTCTAACACTCTGACATGCGACCTCGACCTTCAGCAATCTGGCCTGCAATAGTCTGATTGTGCATCCCGCCTTTCGACAATTAGCCTCCGAAGTCCAAAGTCCGACTGTTCGAATCCTGAAATTGTTCAGTTGTTCCTAAATGCGATATCTTGAGGTTATATATATTTGTTTTGAAAAAAATTTGGTTCTTAAAGAACATTTGCACAAGCATTGGTGAAGATACTACGGTTAGAACTTGAAAGTTGAAACTTTTGAATGAATTATTAATTTTGCTTTAAACTATAACACGAAACCAAACAAAACTGAGCGAAATCGAGCGCTTGGTTTTAAACCGAACTAAATTCAAGCATAAAGTTTGTGCTTGAATTTGTAAATTCGAACCGAACCGAGCCGCTCGGTTTGAAACTGAACCGAGTTCGAGAGGAGCTGCTTTTGGTTCGTGAACAACCCTATTTCATATTCATGGTGTCTTCAAATTGTGTTTTTTTTAATGCAACTGGCCGGAGCATGTAGAAGAAGAAGAATGTAAAGAAGTCTGGTACGATCATTATAGTTGTGACCAAAAGGAAGTCTTTGAACAAGTCTTTCAATCAAGGTGAATTTGAAATTCACCCAAGACTTGGAATTCAAAATGGATCAGAGTAAAGAAGAAAGAAGTACTATTTTCTTCAATAGCTTTTAATTTGGGATTGCGATAAAGAGTGCTACTTCCGGCAACAATCTAAACTTAATAGTCAAAACTTGTAGACCAAAGAAGCAAGCTATCAAAGATAAATGGAAGAAAATGAAGTATAATAAGGTTGTTTAATTGTGTGTGTGCTTGGCAACCTTGGTTAACAACTGCCATCGTAGTATAATATAGAGTATACTCTAGCGAAGGACCGCAAAAAGTCATTTAATAGATATGTTTGGATTCCTAAGATCATAAGTTGAAGATCAAAGAATAAAGCAAACAAAATCCATGGCCAAGTTTCAAGTTATTTGTAAGATCAAGAACTATCTTTATCAAATATTACCTTCAACGGAAAGTTTCATGGAGAGTTATCAATATAAACAAAACCATGGAAGCAAAGTGACTGCTAAGTGACATAAAAGGCATGTCGAGTCATGTTGATCATCAAAACTACAATTAAACAAAAGGCTCTTTATAATATTTATGAACTTGAGCATGCAAAATAGAACATGATACCCTTCCACAGTTCTTTTTTGTCACACCTTCAAAATTCACGTGAAGGGTTTACCGTAAGACGTATGAACAAAACAATTTTCAAGTCATTAGTTACTCAGAACGACTCTATATGTAACATTTAAAACAAACCAAAGTTTAAAACTTTAAAATATTACAGAAGCGTTTAGTTAATATTTCAAACCGAAAGCATTTAAATACAAATCGCGTAAAATATGCGCCCAAACCAATATTTGTAAGTATGCATTAAAACTAGATGTAAATCAATAAGTGTTCAAAAGTGTTAGAGCATATATAGTCATATATAGTGTGTCCGTCGCTTGTCGAATAGTCTAGGCTTAATGTAATACACCTGATATGTTGTAAACACATGAAACTGGGTCATTCGCAGGAGCATATGCGAATGAGACTCAGTCGTACGACTGAGCCATGCTAATGGACCAGTTGTGCGACTGAGAGATGCGATTGGGACATTCGTAAGACTGAACCATAAGTATGGTCCAGTCGTACGATTGAACCATACGCATGGTCCAGTCGTACGATTGAACCATACGCATGGTCCAATCGCACGAATGGGCCCAGTCGCATCTAATATGGGCCGAGGCCTATATATACCAGTTTCAATGTGTAGAGAGATTAAAAGTGATTTGAGAGGGAGTCTGCCCGGAGCCTAGGGCTGCCGGATGAGAGGGGAGATCATGCTCGATCTCCCCTTGCCAAGAGTCTTGATTCTTATGTTGTAACGAGCTTGTAATCGTTAGGTTTTTTCAATGAAACCAATTTTTGATAGTTCGTGTTATTGATTTGACTTTTGGTTTTGGTTGTTAATCCTTCCATCAAGAACATGCTCGGATGTCTACCGATCCAGCCGACTTCACAAAAAGCATGCTCAACTCATGAGTGCTCCTCAAGGTAGCTGATAGTAATGGCCTTAGAAAAACATACTAAAAGTGTTAATACAGCGGTTGGTGAGTTCAAGAGTTGTAAGTCAATATAAACAATAGTGTTTCTAAAATATAAACAAGTGTATTGAAATAGATAGTTAGTCTAATTTAATAAGTAATAACCATAGTGATTTTAGGATCGAAGCTCATTGTATTCGTTTGTTTGCCTTGTGCCATGACATACCAAGTCGTGACGTTGTTAGCCGTTTAGGACAATATTGCACCCACTTGACCTTCAATCGTACTGGTGGGGATTGTCAGATCCAGTAGTACTACCCAAGATTTCCCGCTAATTTCCTTAATTAATGATCTGAAAATGTACAGACTTTCAATGGTATATCAAACTATGTTATACTATACACAAGTTATAATAGTAAGACGTTTTAAAATATAAGTATGCTTTCTCCCCTAAAAAGAGAGAGAATAAAAAGTGGGGGTATTGAACTCACCTTGTGTGCAAACGAACTATATAAATAACGCTAACGATGAGTGGAAAGACAACCCCTCAAAGGTTACCTAAAAACACGTGAGTACATAAGTACGTGTAACCAGAAAAACTTGACAAACCCTAAGTGCTCAATAAACATGTTGACCCAAGGGTTTTGGAAAACAAAGACACATTTGGCATAGTTGACCCGTTTGACCCCTTTGTGACATGTTAATTGAAATTTTGTTTAATCTAGTATAGCCATGATTATCATACAAGTTATTCATGTATGCCATATTATGAATCTTAAGTTCTATCAAAATCATCATACCAACATAGATTATCATACAACAAATGCGAATCCCTACCAAACATCATGCTCAACATAAATATAATTAAATCATAATTAAAAAAATCACGCACTGAGTTTAATCATGCATTACATGCCATGTGAAGCCACTCACGACTTCGCACCTTAAACCCTACCAATCCTACTAAGTAGGGGCCTTATATTCCTATGCGTGTATGATGTTCATTATCACATTTCTCAACCTAATTCATAGCAATCAACATACATAATAACGACATACTGTCCCAAACATGATTCCATAACCTTCTAATATAAACTCAACACTTAGTGCAATATTTCATTAAACCTAGATTTCCTAAATAATCCATCAAGTATCCACATGATTCAAGTAACGTATTTTAACGTATTAGACATCATCAACAAGCATTCTAGCATGATCATAACATCATATGCATGCCCAATTCACAAGATCCAATAATTCACATCAATAAAGTTTTCTTTTCGGGAAAGTAACTCTATACAACCAATATACCATCCAATTTAATCTTAAATTCATCAACTTTATACCTAAGCTAATTCAAAGTAATCATCTAAACATGATAATCATCAACAATTATCAAAAATCCTAATTCTCAGGCACAAAAGTTTCTACTTATAATCAACAATACGTCAATTCCATGAAATTTTTGCATAACCTACGTAAACAAGCATCAATACAATACAACTAACACCATAACGTCATCCAAGAACATCAATTTTGACTTTATCCATATCAATTGAACTAGGGTTCTTCTTGAATCAAAAACCATAAAAAAGCTTGTAAAACTCACCTTAAATCGTATAATTGGTCAAGAATTGAACTTGCTACAATATAGTAAAGATTAATTCTAAGTAAAATCAAATGTCATGATGTTGCAAACTTCAAATCACAAGAATGGGGGTGTGGAGGATTGTGTTCGGCCGAATGGGGTGTTAGGTGGGGGCTAGGGTTTTAATTTTGTTAATTTTAAGTTTAGTAACATTTTACCAAATAACCCTCCTTGTTTAAAATTTTTATAAACTAATCTTTAAAATACTTTAATTTTTTAACTACAAAACAAACATAAGTATTATTAATCAACAATGATAGTCATATATTTATAACTAGCAACAAAACATATGAATAAAATATCACACGTTATCATGTTATAATATAAAATTCATAAATAATATCTAAAATTCATGAATCACATAACCACATGTTAATAATAAAAATTATTATTTAAGTTATTATTTATTAACCATAGTTATTTATTATTAGGTCACCAACGTTTAACTATAACTACCACGTGCTCACAACATGTGTATGCAAGAACTAATGGAGTTTTGGTAACGGAAAATTACCGGATGGTATATTATGCCAATGTTGAAAAAACTTTCGTCCTGAATGAGTTGTCACATTTATCAAACGAAATGATGTATAATTTTAGATGAGGAAATTGACTTGATGGCATTATCATATGTGTGATGAAAACTCCCTAGTACTTCAGCAAAGTAAATAATTTGTGTTAGGAGACAACAAATTTTGATACTTAATCAAAACTTGTCGGTGCTTGACTAAAACCGACAAATCATTCACGCTTTAAAGCTTTCGTACCGTAGTGTAAATTTAACTATTAATGGGTGGCAAACCCAACAAACCCTAACTGAGCTTAAAGCATCTTGGTGGGATGAGGCCCAATCAAAGTAGTTAGGTATGCTATCCTTTTATGTAGAAAAAGAAGTATTTTACACTAAGTGGTCGAAGTGAAAATCGTGGCAATCAAGAAACTAGAACTTTGAATTAGTTGGGAAACTATGACTAAGGTGGGAAACATGGATAAAACATCAAGAGGAAAGAAACACCATAATAGTTGAAAATGAACAAGCCTACGAATGTGATCCTTCGTTAGTGCAAAACGAGGAGATCCAAGCTCCATGGTTATATGTGAATCATACAACAAAAAACTAGACGAGTGGATTAGCGAGTCCAACTATTTTAATCTTGTATTTGATGACAATGAGAGACTAACAAAGGTGAAGGAAGTTGTGTTGTTGTGATTATCGATGATTTATCGCACCTGATCTCTAGTATTGGAGATGTAAAATTCGTGAACCAAAATGGAAACAAAGAGTAAAGTAGGAAAGTGTATGCCATGTTTTCAAAGTAAAGAAGAACCTGATCTTGTTTGTTTAACTAATAACATCATGAAAGTGTGTTCAATTTGGATGAACTGCTTTAGGTTCGATGAGCTTCCTCTTGATCTCCTTAAACTCTTTTAATGTTAGAGGTTTTGATGATTGAGAGGATGGCTTGGGTGAAGGATGGGTAGTTGATGGTTGGGTTCTAGGTAATATTTTAGGTTTGAGGATAAGTAGTGGAGTGGTTGTTGTGAGGCAATGGGTAAAGATGAGGATATGATAGACGAAGTAGGTTCAAGGGTGTATGGTTAAGTGGTAAGTTCTGTTTTGATGGGGAAAGGAAAGGGTGTGGCTTCAAGGTGATGTTGTGATTTAGGAACATGTTTGGGTACCATCCTCTATACACTTGGTGTTTGGAATACCTCATTCCATCTTCCTGAATGAATATTAGCTTTGATATCACTGACATGTTGCTGTATGGTCTTCTTAGTAATTGGACCAACTTGCCTGCTAGAGAAGCCATGGTCCCTGAGATATGCCATCATCAGGCCTTATCTCTCACCTTCATGGTAGCCACAAGCTTGGCTTCCTCTTCCTTTCTCTTCTTCTTCTCCTTCTTCTTCTTCTCCCTTGCAGCCTTTTTCCTCTCTTTTATGATCTGATCTTGTTCTTTGTAAAAAATCACAAGATCGTATCATTGTCATGAGGAGTCAATTCATCCTGAGAATAACCACTAGAGCAGAGGAAGGCTATCCTCTCACTCCTCAATTGTTGCTCATCTTCTTCCTTCTTTCTCCTCCTCTCCTCATCTTCAACCAACCTAGCTGCTTCTTCCTTCTTTTTTGCAGCAAGTTTGCCTTTTCCAATTGTACCAGCTCATCAAGTGGGAGTAGAAGCATTTCTTCATTAGTTACTCCCATATTGATAAACTGTCAATCACTTCAACTCTCCTCTTGTTTTTGATAACCTCTTGAGCTGCTACTATTGCTTTGCTACTTGCAGCCATTAGCTTCCCAGTGTTGAGTCTACCTTTTCTTTTTAATTTCTCCATCCTTTCCTCCTCTAAAAGATCTTCCACAGTTATCTTCCTTTTTCCTTTCGGGTCTTTGGAAGATTCAGCTTTTAGAGACTCTAGCATCAAGGGTTCAGGTTGTGTGAGAGAGAGAGAATAAGCTTGTGGTGTTGTGGTTGTTTGAGAGAATGGGTTTTGAGAAAGTATTCATTGTTTATCTCATAGGCTAGATCAAGTATGGCCTCTGTGATAATCAGATCATCAGAAAAGGATGATAATCCAATAATCCCTTCAACAGCTTGGATCACTGCTTCGGAAGATTGGATCCTTGCTTCGGAAGATGGTGGAATTGCACTACATGTCCTAGCTGAGTTAGTTGTTGGGCCATCGGTCCTTATATCCCCTTCAAAATCAATCTCAGTCAATATGAACCTTAGGTTGACCAACTCCCTCCTCAGTGGTAGGTGGTGCACTCAACTTTTGTAGCTCCTCAGCTCCAAAGTAGGCTAAAAAAACATCACGTGAGGGTTGTTCAAGTGAGAGCTTATTAGGAACTTTGTTAAGAACCTATTGAGTCAATAAGCATTCATGGGTCCACCTAAAATGTGATGAGAGGTGGCTAAGGTAAGATTGTTGAAGATTGTTGTTGAGTAGGCTTAAATAAGGATAGGGTGGTAAAAATGGGCAAAGTTGATTCATTATGAGCTTGACTCTGTAGATTCTCCCTGTTGGATCAAGAAGAAGGCTGGTGCAAACAAAACCAACACTTAGAGTATTTTGAGTACAACTAATGAAGTTCTTTCGAAGACAAGCTCAGCACTTCCGAAGGTATATGCTGAACTTTCGAAGCAAAGCTTAAAGGAACTTCCAAAGAAAAGCTTCAACTTCCGAATACCAAGTCTTCGCTCTTCTGAGAGTTCAAGACATAGAAGAAATGAAGACTACAACTTCCGAAGCATGAGGTCCAAAGGAAGCCCGGAAGAAGTAGCCACTTCCGAAGTATAAGTGGCTTCGGAAGAATAAGTTCTTCGAAGCCAGTTAACCTTTGGAAGTACCTACTATGAACCAGTGGACATAAGTATGGTGTCTCTGACACTTCGATGCAGAGCTCTGATACTTCATGGCATTTTACCAAAAGGCCATGTAGTTTACCATACTTTATTCCACTGTTCAACTTAATTTGTTAGTACAGTTGCCAACTTTAATTGGTGACAAAAGGTAAGTCATGGACATGTCATGACTACCATATCTTAGATAAGACATCATCTAAGATCCCTTAACTATAGCTTTGTAGTATTTGCTTTAGTTATAGGATTCCAACTGGTATCAAAGTATATCCGGTTGTAGGTAGTAGTATATATAGTTTCTTATTGTAAATCTTGTAGTAAGCTTGTAAGAGTTTTGTAATACTTTGAGTTGAGATATAATATATACAAGTATCTTGAAAATCATTCTCTCGTGTTTTCTTTGTGTTACATAGTATATTATAATCAAATCTTAGAAGAACTCTGCTTCTTGAATATTTATTAGTGAGTTTGAGAGAAATACTTGTGTTGAATACAAAAACCAATCCTGCAATTGGTATCAAACCTTCTTAGGCTCTTGATTGTGCGATCTAACCATCCTAATTAACCTAATGTTCATTCACTCTTTCACTACACTCAAACATGGCCCTTAACCAGAAATCTGAATGTGAAATGGGGACAATGACTAAAGCACCCATCATCACCCCAGAAAACTTCAGACAATGGAGCAGACGCATAGAAGGGTTCATCAGATATCAAGACAGCCGCATGTGGAAATCTATTGCCAATGGTCCCTACAAGCCAAAGGTGGCTTCACCTGCTGGAGGTGGTGCCATGATAGAGAAGGCAGTAGAAGACTACTCTGAAGAAGATCTCAAGCGGATAGATATTGATGAGAAGGCGATGACTGTTCTGATGACTGCAATTCCCAACTCCATTATGGTGGGGTTTGAGAATTGCCGGACAACCAAAGAACTGTTTGATGCTTTAACCCTCATGTACTCCAACTCCAACGAATCAAAGAATGATTCACAAAAGCAACAATTTGAGAACTTTACTCATATTGCTGAAGAGACCTTGCACCAGCAATACTTTAGGTATATGGATCTTATCTCTTCCCTTTAGTCTGTGGGAATAGCTTCTGCATTAGAAGACCTCACAAGGAAATTCATGAGTGCACTCCCAAATGAGTGGACGTTCTAATATGTCTCCATCAAGAGGACAGAGAACCTGAACACTCTCACCATGACTGAGCTATACGGCATTCTAGATGGATACCGTGTAGAGATGGAGAACAAGAGTGGCCGTCAAGGAATCAGACCTTCAAGCCTTTCTCTAGCAACACTCTCATGGTTGCTGAAGGCTCAAGACCCCATCAACCTCAGCAGTACCTGTCATATCCCCAACAGCCATCCAGCTCTTCTGGGCCTTACATCATATTTCCTGAGACTCTAAGGTCTCGACAGGCTCAGCCCAGTCCCTTTCAGGACAGCTGTGCTTTTGTCTCAGGAAGTGGACACTCTAATGATTTTCAGTTCTGTTTTGAAGATCTGGAGTGTTTCAGCCCAAATGACGTGGAATACACGGACATAGTCCAACAAATGGCTGTGTTAACCTACAGGGCAAAGAAGTTCTTCAACATAACTAGAAGGCAGTTCCCTCAGAACCCAACTAGTAGCAAGTTTGGGTTTGACAAAGCAAAGGCCAAATGTTACAACTGTAACCAGTTGGGCCATTTTGCAAGGGAATGCAAAGCTCCCAAATCAAACCCGGGATCTGCTCATGCCTCCTCACATCCTTCAACACCAAAAGCTGCTGGAAAATCAACTGAAACTGCTGCTGTGGCACAAGAAGTTGATTGGAGCTTTATGGTACAAGATGTCACCGCTGCTCAAGCACTCATGGCTGGAACAGACAACTCTAAGGTATATGATCATCTCTGTACTCCAGCCTGTATTGCTAAGGTTAAAATGTACCTGGACTATAACATGGAAATTAAATCCGATATTGAGTCCTTGAATATCTTAAAAGCTGATTTTAAAAAGGCTGAATCTGACTATCAAAACAAAATTGAGGAGTTAGAGAAAACAGTATCTTCTTTAAAACATGAGCATACTAACTACAAGACTCAAATCAAGGATTTAATATCCAAGTTAAACTGAGGCTCAAGCCAAGCTAGTAATAGCTGAGGCTCAAGCAAGGAAGCATGCTATCTCTGAGCAAAACTTCCAAACCATTCTTGCATCCTCCTCCCACTCAAAAATTTGTTACAAAACAAAGGTGGGTTGGGGACCAATGAAATTGCTCCACCACACTCTTATGAGTCTATTAGACAACCAAGGTGTGGTACTAAAGGGCAAGAGGTCCCATCTGCTGACCCATCTTCACATGAGTTGAAGAATGATGCAACCATGGAGACCACCACAGGGAAGGAACAGGTAAATCAACCCATTTCTACTTATGATAATCAACCCCTATCCACCAAAGCTAGAAGAAACCGGGCAAAGGCAGCCAGAAGAACTGCCAAGAAGGTAGCTGAATCTAAGCTAAAGATTGACCGAAAGCAAAAGGGTGTTTTCATTTCAACTGGATTCCAGGTGGTAGGCACTCCTGATTCTGGAAAGAAGCGTAGTACCAACACTCCTGTCTTGCCAAAGGATCATAAGTCAAAAGGGAAGGCTGTAGAGGAAGACAAGAATATTAAGAAACCTCAGCCCTTAAAATCCCCAAAGATTAACATTGCATGCATAATGTGTGGTCTGCCAAACCACTTGGCTAAACATTGTTATTACAATCCAGCAAGCACACATTATGCAAATAATGTTAAAAAGGAAACAACCAAGGAAGGATTCACATTTGGACCTTATCACATGGTTCAAGTGATGAGAAAAGGAAAGCTGGTTTCCGAAGCTAAGTTGCTTTCGGAAGAAACTCATTCTTCTGAAGGGAAAATGGCTTCGGAAGTCAAGCCAAGGAAAGCTCAAAAGAACAAAAGACTTTACTCTAAACCTTCCGAGAAGAAGGCTACTTTGAAAGAGAAAGCAGTGAGTGCTTCTTCCGAAAACAAAGAAGCTTCGGAAGAAAGTCATGCTGCTCAAGCTTCAACAAGCTCATCAAAACTGATCAACCATGGGATGGAATGGAATATCAGACAAGATGCTGCAGCCATACCTTCCTTTTTAAAGACATCAGTTGAATCCTCTACCATTCATTTTGGTTCAATTATGTCATTATTAATGGAAGAACCCAATACCAGCCAGGCTTGGGTTTTCAATCAAAACTAACTTTTTCACCTTATGTGCAGGGACATTCAAAAAAAGAACAATAATGTCTGGATAGTGGACAGTGGATGCTCCAGGAACATGACCGGGAACATATCTCTACTTCAACAATTTCAACATTTTGATGGAGGTCCTGTTCAGTTTGGAGGTGAGACCGGAGGATACATTTCAGGTAGAGGAAATTGAACTTTGTCAAACAGCTTGAACACAATCTCCTAAGTTTTCTCAGTTTATGTCACAGAGCATGAGTGCATCATCCTCAAACCTGGGATGGCAATTCCTAAAAATTAGTGCTTCTTAGATCTCCAAGGAAAGGGGATATGTACAAGCTGGATATGAACGATGCTTCCCCATTGGGTGAAGTATCATGCTTTCTTTCCAAAGCTGATGGTGATAAGTCTGCCTTATGGCATAAACGTATGTGTCATATGAATTTTAAAACCATGAATAAATTGGTTAAAAATAACTTGGTACATGGTGTGCCAAAAAAGGAATTTTTCTGTAGAGACAATTGTGTAGCTTGCCTGAAAGGAAAGCAACATAGAGTCTCTCACAAATCCATCCCATTACACTTATTGCACATGGATTTATTTTGTCCAACAAGTATAATGAGCATTGGAAGGAAATCATATTGCCTTCTGATTGTTGATGATTTCATAATATTTGCATGGGTCTTCTTTTTAAGAACTAAGGATGAAACAGCTGAAACTTTAAAATCTTTTATTCTTAAAATTGAAAATCAAAGTGATCACAAGGTAAAGATAATTAGGAGTGATCAAGGGACTGAGTTTAAGAATCAAGTTCTTGACTCATTCTGTAACTCAAAAGGGATTACCAGACAATTCAGTGCTCCTAGAACTCCTTAACAAAATGGTGTTGCTGAGAGGAGGAACAAGACACTGATTGAGGCTGCTACGACCATGTTAGATGATTCAAAGCTGCCTCTAACATTATGGGCAGAGGCAGTCAGCACTGCATGCTATGTGTAGAACAGGGTTCTCATTGTCAAGCCACATGGAAAAACCTCTTATGAGCTATGGAACAAGAGGCCACTGTTCATTGGCTTTCTAAGGTCCTTTGGAAGCAGGTGTACCATACTTAACACAAAGGAGAACTTGGCAATATTTTCTGAGAAGTCAGATGATGCTATCTTTGTTGGATATTCATCCACCTCTATTGCTTATAGAGTCTATAACATCAAAAATCAACAATTTGGGGAATCATCCAACTTTGTCGTTAATGAGCACACTCCTTGTGTTAGGGGGAATGGCCTTGATAATGTTTTTTGATTTAGAATTGTTTTATTCTAAACTATTCTAAACATTTGTGACCATGCTGGTTTACTCAATGATATAGATGAACATTTATTATGATTACATCCAAGTCCTCTTCAAGTTCTCCAAGAGTCTCTGAACCTCAAGCTCCCACTATTGGTAGATCTGACAGCATGACCATTTCAAGAACCAGTGGGGCTTCAACCAGTTACAAGAAAATGAGCCTAATAACTCATCAGCTGGTAACATACAACACCAAGCTGATGGAAGTAGTATCTTGATGGAACATGCAACTGTTAATACTACTTCTCAGCCAATTGATGCTGATGTTGTTTCTCCTTCATTCAATCAGTCCTCATTGAATGAAAGTGAAACATCAGCTGGACCAAGTGTTCAAAATCTTGAGCCAAACTTCTCAAATCTGGATTTATCCATGTAACTGGATGTAATTCCAAGGCTTAGGATTCATAATACTCATCCAGCTAAAAACATCATTGGAAATGTCTCTAAAGGTGTGAGAACTAGGGGAATATCTCATAATGGGAATGTCTGCTTGTACTCATGCTTTTTGTCTCAGATGGAACCCAAGAAGTAGAAGATGCCTTGAAAGACAGTAGTTGGGTTGACTCAATGCAAGAGGAATTGCTTCAATTCAAAAGACAAAAGGTTTGGATCCTATGCCCGCTACCATCTGGTCAAGTACCTATAGGCACCAAATGGGTTTTCAGAAACAATAAAGATGATAGAGGCTTGATCATCAAGAATAAGGCAAGACTGGTAGTTCAAGGATACACTCAAGAGGAAGGAATCGATTATACTGATGTCTTTGCACCTGTTGCAAGACTTGAGACAGTTAGAATCTTCCTTGCTTATACTGCATCTAAGAATTTTACTGTCTACCAGCTAGATGTCAAGTGTGCCTTTCTATATGGGGATATAGATAGGGAAGTCTATGTGTGCTAGCTTTCAGGATTTGAAGACCCACAACACCCTAACTATGTGTGCAAACTAGATAAAGCTCTATATGGGCTGTAGCAAGCACCTAGGCTGTGGTATGAGACCTTGTCTCAGTTTCTTCTGAAAAATGGCTACACTAGAGGTATCGTTGATAAGACTCTCTTCATAAGGAAGTCTGGGAAAGACATATTGCTCGTCCAGGTCTATGTTGATGATATCATATTTGGTTCTTCAAATGACCAAATGTGTAAAGACTTTGAGAGCATTATGAAGAAAAAGTTTGAGATGAGTTCCATGGGAAAAATGGACTTTTTCTTTGGAAATAAGGTGAAGCAAATGAAGAAAGGGTTCTTTATCAATCAATCTAAGTATGTCAATGACATCTTAGAGAGATTTGAGATGAAAGATTGTAAATCAGCCAAGACACCTATTCCCAAAAACCACAATCATTGCCCTGACTCTGAGGGGGAGGATACTGATCAACATCAGTATAGAGCAATTATTGGGTCTCTTATGTATCTCACAACAAGCAGGCCTGATATTATGTTTGCTACATGCATCTGTGCAAGATATCAGACTACTCCAAAAGTGTCTCACCTAGTTTCTTCCAAGAAAATTCTTAGATACCTCAAGGGAGCACTAAAGCTTGGGTTCTGGTATCCTAGGAACTCCAACTTCAATCTCTATGGCTATACTGATAGTGACTATGGTGGCTGCAACATCAACAAGAAATACACATCAGGAGGATGTCAATTTCTTGGTGGAAGGATAATCTCATGGCAATGCAAGAAGCAATCTAGTGTCTCAACATCTACTGCCGAAGCAGAATACATTGTTGCTGCAAGTTGTTGTGCTCAACTGCTTTGGATTCAAAATTAGATGCTAGACTATGAATTCAACTTCATGAGCACTCCTATCCACATTGACAACAAGAATGCAATCTCCATTACTGAAAATCCGGTGAAGCACTCCGAGACAAAGCATATTGACATCAGGTACCATTGCATTAGAGATATTCATGAGAAAAACTAGATTAAATTAGTCAAAGTTGACTCAAATGAACAATATGCTGATTTGTTCACCAAAGCCTTTGATGAACAAAGATTTAAGTATCTCATTATGGCCATTGGGATGATAAACATTGACTAATGAATCTCATTTGAAAAACCTTTTTAAAATGTGTCTTGTCTTCTTCAAATATAATCTAAGACCTGTTACAAAAACTTATTCTTCAAAATTGACTAAGTGTGAGTATTTGCGAAGAGAAAATTACCCTCGGAAGAATTCTTCATTATCTTCCTAAGGCAATTTCCTCAGTTCAAGCTTTATCTTCCGAAGAGTTTTTAGTCTCGTAAGTATATCTTCACTACTTTCGAAGCTTAAAACTTTTTCATTCGGAAGACCTTCTTACTCTCGGAAGTAAATTTATTTACCTTCGGAAGTAAGTTTTGACTTCGGAAGAGAAAACCCTTCGGAAATAGTTTTACCTTCGGAAGAAGACTTTACTCTGTAACAGAAACCTTTGGGCCCCACACTGTAAAAAGCAAAGATTTCATTAATAATATCGGAATCTCTTTAATGTTTTTAGCTTACCGCCACTGTCACACCGCATATCTTACCCCTTCATATCACCCCAAACCATCACTTCACCTTATCCATCCGCCTTTTTCACCCATTTAAATAATTCCGACTCACCACTTTAATCTTTTACCACTTTTACTGCCCAGGCACTTCTCATTCCAACCTTCTCCGATCAGACTTGTTTCCCCTGTTCTTTCTCACAATGGCACTAAGCCCTCAACACAATCAAGTCGCACTTCTGGATTCATCCAGGGGATGCTTACTTCTCTGAAATCATCTCTTTTCTCAACCAATCTACCTAATATATTGCCTTGACTGTAAACCCCACTGTTTATCTAAACCAAATGGAGGAGTTTTGGGCCAACGATTGTATCAAAACCCTAAATCATGTTAGGGTTATAAGAGCATTTATGGCCAGGAGTTAGTCATCTCTGAACAAATCATAAGGAAGCATCTGGAGCTTCACAATGAGGGCGCTCCTACTGAATTTCCCAAGTCAGACCTGGATGATACATACACCCTGATGGATTATGGTGGAGATGTAAGCAGTTCTACTATCTACAAGTTTAACTTCTCTTAAAACTAGAAGTTCCTGCTGCATGTTGTTCTCCATTGTTTATCAAACAAGTCTAGGGGATGGATCATATCCCATATGAACTAGAAGGTGGGTGCCTAGTTCATGGATTGGTGAAAAGCTTCCACTTCAACTACTCGAGCTTTATGCTGACTGACCTCATGGGAAACCTTCAAAATGACACATTCTTTATGTATCCTAGTTTCATCCAGCACATAATCAATTATGAGTTGGACCAAAGTCAGCTTGTCTGTGCAGCTGCTTTGACTGTCACTCACATAAGGCCGACCATCTTCAAAGTTTTGAAGAGAGTGTCCACCAATTTCACTGGAAGACATACTGCACTTCTTCCAGGTATGATTGAGCCAATGCTCCGGTGGCATCCCTGTTAACCCTATAGGTGATGAAGCCACACCAGCAACTACCCTCACATTGCCAAATCTCCCTTCTCCACCCATCAATATCACCTATCAGAGACATCCAAAACGAACCCTTGTTCAATCTCCTCTAATTGAACAAGTCCCCCTGTTCTACCAAAAAGGCTAGAGTGAAACATGGGCAATGGGCTCCCACTCAGTTTGAGGTCCCACCTTCCTTTAAATTAACCTCAATATGGGTATTGAGTCTCCTCAGTCTCAATCCCATGAGCCTGAAACCCAACCCAAAAGACCTCAGGGTGAGTCTCTATACTCCCCTGAGTAGCCAAAAAGGGACAACCCCACCAAAGGCTCAATGCCATTAGACATTGATCAAAGTCATGGGTCATTAGGAATACACGCTATATCTTTCACTGGCCTATAGACAAAATCTCATGAAGAGTTCATGTCTCTTCACGGCAATGAAGTTGATCCACAACACACATTAAAGGATCAACTGAGCCTAAGGAGACCCCTGATCTCTAGCCCCCATCAGCATATCCAAACTGAGGTGAGTCCCACTGGAGTGGAAGGGACTCATGTAGATTCAGCTGCCACCATTGCAGGTGCCTTAATGAGCCCTCAGGACAGTGGCAACATGTGGTTGAGATTGAATCTACAAAAACCAAGCATTCTGATGACTTTGAAAGAGACATCATTATGCGAGGGAAACCAGGGCGCCAAGAAACCACTTCTGGTGGTGAGGATGATGAACATACAAGGTATGTTACCTCATCTCCTCGTGATTTTTCTTATGAGATGAGGGAAGACTGAAACTCACCATTCAGACCTACTCAATAAAGTCTCATACCTTGAATTCAGGGTTAAGACTTTAGAAAGTAGGTCCGCCACTCAGCAACTTGAGATTGACATTCTCAGGGCTAAACTAGCTGAAAAACAGATTGAGAGAGGTCTGTTAGGCATGTACCAGTTCAGGTCTCCTTGACTTCTTCCTCTAGCTCATCTAGCTCTCAAGATGATGATACCAAAAAAGGGAGAATGTTCAAAGACAAACACACATGGTGTCTAAGAGCTCAATTATCTCAAAGCTCTCTTCAACATATCCCTCTCAGTAGTCAGATGTCTTCCATGAGCCTCCTCCAGTTACCCTACAAGTGGATCCTAGGATGCTAAAAGATATAAACAAGTTTCTTACCTTGTTTCTCATGAGATCTTCTATGTGGCAGCTAGGACCAGATATCTCTGTGGCCTACTTTGGAGCTGAAAAGCTTCAAAGGTTGAATACACCCTCTACCACTTTTGTGGAAGTTGGTCAACCTAAGGTCTACATGGAACCTGAGATTAATTTCGAAGGGGAAATGAAAACAGATGGCCCAACAACCAAAATAGTTAGGACAGAGAGTGCATTACCACAGACTTCCGAAGCAGAAGTAAAAGTTGTGGTAGAACAATTTCAATCTTCCAAAGTCGAGATGGAAGCTGCAGAAGGACTCTTCTCCT
This sequence comes from Flaveria ramosissima, assembly GCA_025215565.1. Lineage (NCBI taxonomy): Eukaryota > Viridiplantae > Streptophyta > Magnoliopsida > Asterales > Asteraceae > Flaveria > Flaveria ramosissima. The sequence goes on from CM046040.1 coordinate 76,287,281, forward strand.
TGTCTGATGATCTTATCATCATAGATGCAATCCTAGAACTAGTATCTGAGGTGAACATTGATGACTTTCTTAAGTTACCCATCACTCAATCACCATCATCACTTCATGCTCCAACAACCACTCAAGAGCTTGAATCCTCTACACAAGAACCTCCAAGGTCTAAAGCTTCCAAAGATGTCAAATGAAAAAGGAAGTTGACTAAGGAAGAACTGTTAGAGGAGGAAAGGTTGGAGAAATTGAAAAGAAAGGGGAGACTACCCTCTGGGAACTACTAGCTGCCAATAGCAAAGCAGTTGTAGCCAACCAGGAGGTAGTCAATAACAAGAAAAGAGTGGAAGTAATTGATAGACTTGTCAAGATGGGAGCTGCAAGTGAAGAAGTGCTCCTCTTACCATTAGAAGAGCTGATTGAATTGGAAAAGGCAACCCTGCTATTAAAAGAACAAGAAGAAGCATCAAGGTTGGCCTTGGAAGAAGAAAACTTAAGGAAAAAGGAGCCGATCAAAGGCTAAGGAGTGAGAGAATAGCCTTTCTGAACTCAAGAGGATTCTCTCTTGAGGAACTTGCTCCATATAACAATGGCTCAATCTTGTGGCTGGTAAACAAAGAACAGGATCAAATAGAGAAGGAAAGAAAGAAGGCTTCCAAGGAGAGAATGAAGGAGAGAAAGAAGAAGGAAGATGATGCTGAGCTTGCAGCCTTGAAGAAGTCTGGGGACAAAATCTGGATGAAAGACTATCTAAGGGTTCATGGCTTCTCAGGTAGGCAGGTTGGACCCATGTCCATAAAGACCCTGCAGCGTATTGTTAGTGAGATCAAAGCTGACATACACTCAGGAAGAGGGAAAGAGATGTACAGAAGAGTACAGGGGATGACTTTCACACCTTCTTCACTACCACAACCTCAAATCCCCTTCCCTTTCCTTATCAAAACTGAATCAACCTCTGAGCCTTACACCCCTGAACACATATTATCAACCTTACCCACTTCCTCACCAACTCAATCCAAACAACCACCAAAACTACCCATTCTCAAACCTAAAACCTTAATAAGAACCCAATCCTCATCAACCTAACAACCACCCGAGTCATCCTCTCATCCACCCAAATCTCTTTCCTTAGAAGAGTTTAAGGAGATCAAGAGGAAGCTCATCAACTTCACATCTTTGAGCAATATCTCCTGTGAGGAGGAGTCTGTCAATTTGACTTACATAGACAACTCCTCTAGTTCCCTCACAAAAGAGCAATTCCTTGATCTCTCAGGAGGAACACTAGACCAAGCTACTAGACTACTTGGCCTCAACTCTGATTCCTTAAATGATGAAGATAAGAAGCTCAGAAAAAAGCTAGTGTCTCTACTAGATACAAAGAAAGGGGACAAGGTTCCTAGTCAGCCCCTTTTGCCTAGAAAGAAGATTATCCAGTGGAGGTTCGATGAAGCCTCTCACAACTTTGTTGTGGAGAAAGAGAATAGAGAGAGCAACAGGCTGAATGCCTCTTCCCTGCTACACTCTAGCAGATTTGATATTGTTGAGTTAGCAGAGAAGCCATTCAACAATCCCTCCAACTCCAACATAGCTGCTCACATCATAAATCATCTGAGCAGCCTTCATCTTGTTGAGCTAACTGCAAAAGCCAAGATTGAAGAGGAGTTGAAGCTGAGAGAGAAGGAAGACAAGAAAAGGTCAACCATCAAAGGAAAAGTCTTTCTACAAATGGTGGAAGGCCCTGAATTGGAACCAATAGTTAGATGGGAGTATGACTATAACTCCCGTCCACTAACTCTCTTCAGAGGGACTCAACAGAGGGTACGTATCATTAAGAGTGACAGACTGAATCTTCTGTCCACGAATGATCTGTACAACTTCTCAGTACCACTTTTGGGAAGAACAAAGAAATAGATAAGTATCTACTCTCCCTGGTGTTGAAAGTTTTGAGAAGCAGGAACAAGTGAGGTTTTGGTAGCATCAACCTAGGGGGAGTTTGTTGGATCAAGAAGAAGTTTGGTGCAACCAAAACCAAACACTTAGAGTATTTTGAGTACAACTAATGAAGTTCTTCCGAAGACAAGTTCAGCACTTCCGAAGGTATATGCTGAACTTCCAAAGCAAAGCTTAAAGGAACTTCCAAAGATAAGCTTCAACTTCCGAAGACCAAGTCTCTTCTCTTCCGAGAGTTCTACACTTAGAAGAAATGAAGACTGCAACTTCCGAAGCATGAAGTCCAAAGGAAGCCTCAGAAGAAGTAGCCACTTCCGAAGTATAAGTGGTTTCAGAAGAACAAGTTCTTCCAATGCCAGTTAACCTTCGAAAGTACCTACTATGACCAGTGGACATAAGTATGTTGTCTGTGACACTCTGCTGCAGACCTCTGATACTTCATGGCGTTTTCCCAAAGGGCCATGTAGTTGACCATACTTTATTCCATTGTTCAACTTTATTTGTTAGTACGGTTGCCAAATTTAGTTGGTGACAAAAGGTAAGTCATAGACATGTCATGACTACCATATCTTAGATAAGACATTATCTAAGATACCTTAACTATAACTTTGTAGTATTTGCTTTAGGTATAGGATTCCAGCTGGTATCAAAGTATATCCGGCTGTAGGTAGTAGTATATAGTTTATCATTGTAACTCTTGTAGTAAGCTTGTAAGAGTCTTGTAATACTTTGAGTTGAGAAGTAATATATACAAGTATCTTGAAAATCATTCTCTCATGTTTTCTTTGTGTTACTTAGTATATATTATAACCAACTCTTAGAAGAACTCTGCTTCTTGAGTGTTCATTAGTGAGTTTGAGAGAAATACTTGTGTTGAATACAAAAACCGATCCTACACTCCCCCTTTTGGTAGCATCATCTTGAGAAGTAAATGAGTTAGAGGAAGGACTTAAAGATACTTGAACAGGTACATGCCTATCAGACTTCTCAATCTGTGTCTCAGCTAGTTTGGCCATGTGATTTTTAATCTCAAGTTGCTGAATGGCATACCAATGCTCTAAAGTCTTAACCTTTGATACAAGGTTTGAGACTTTAGAAAGTAGGTCACTGATGGTAAGTTTCAGACTTCCCTCATTTTCTTTTGAAGAATCATAGGGAGATGAGATTACAAACCTAGTATGTTCATCCGCATCACCAGATGTGGTTTCTTGGCACCATTGCTTCCCTTGCAAAGTTATGTCTCTTTAAGAGGCATCAATAAAAAAGGCTTTCATAGATTCAGTCACAAAGATGTTACCACTGTCCTGATAGCCGAATGAGACAATTTCAATAGTAGCAGTTGAGTCTAAATGAGTCCCCTCCATATTTGTGGGAATCACCGTAGTTTGGCTTTGCTGATGGGGCTAGAAATCAAAGGTTCACTTGGCCTCAGTTAATCTATAGATTGGTATGGGAGATCAACATCATGGCCCCAATAGAACATGAGATCTTTATCAAATTGGTTTAATAGGCCATTACAAGATATGGAGGTTAAACCTAATGATCCGAGACCTTGATTAATATCTAGTGGTATAGAGCCAATGATTTGGTTGTCCCTTTTTGGTTGCTCAGAGGAGTATTAGGACTCACCCTAAGGGCTAATGGTTTGGGTTTTAGGCTTATCAGGTTGAGATTGGGAAGCTCAACACTGATATTAAGGTCAATGGTGGAGGATGGTTGGACCGCAGGCTGAGTGAGCCCATCTTTCCATTCTCGCCTTTTTATCTTGAACAGAAGTGGCTTGTTCAACCAGAGTAGATTGAACAAGGGTCATTTGGAGTGTCTCTAGTAGTTGAATCTAATTGGGTGGGGAGAAAACAACTGGCAGTGTAGTGGTGTTGTCTGTTATGTGTTCATCACCTATGGGGTTTACAAGATCATCCCAGAGAGATGTCACAAGGAGCTATTGGGTCAATCATAACTAGAAGAAGGTTAGTAACTCTTCCAGAGAATTTTGTAGACACCCTCTTTAGGACTTTAAAGATGCCTAGCCTCATTTTAGGGAGAAGAAGTGTTTCTTCAAATTGAAGTTTGTATTGATCCAACTCACAATTGATGACGTGCTGAAGGAACATGGAAAGGCTCTGTAAGATTATTCAACACAAACTTGGAGTAGTTGAATATGAGGCCTCTAACCAATCTTTGAACAAGGCATCTCAGATAATAGGGAATTTGATCCCACCCTCCTGGTTTGTTAGATAGATAATAGAGAACAATGTGAATCAGGAACTTCCAGTTGTAGGAGAAGTTGAATTTGTAAATCGTTGACCTGCTCACATCTCCATCATATCCCATTTGGGTGTATGTATCTTCAAGATCAGACTTGGGAAATTTCGTGGGAGCGCCTTCATTATGAAGCTCTAGATGTTCCTTGATGGTTTGTTCAAAGATATTCAAGTCTTGTCCATAGATCCTCGACTTGATAAACCTTACTTCATTTAGTGTATCATTTTGACTATTTGCCTAAAATTTGGTTATATGGTTGGAGTAGACAGTGGGGCTTACAGTGAGGGTAGAGAAGTAGGGGATTGTGTTAGAAATTTGATAATGTGGGTAAAGTCAGCATCTTTTGAAGAATCAAGGAGGACGACCTGGTTATGCTAAGGACTTAAGGCCATTGTTTCGAAAGAATAAAGGTATTGAATTAATTTGAGAGAGTGGGTTGTGAAGAAGATGTTGGAAATTTAGGGCTTGTGAGTGGGTAAAAATATTAAAGAAAAGAAGTCATAAGGTTTAAATAGTGGGTAAAATGTCAGATGGATAAGGTGAAAGGACAGTTTGGGTTATGATGTGACATGGGCAGTAAGGCAAATTATTCCCGAAGAGAAATTTGCTTCCGAGAGTAAAATCGTCTTTCGAGGGAAGAAATTTTAAAGTTTCAGAAGTATATTTTATATAAGATAATATGTTCTTCTGAGACAAAAAACTCTTCGGAAGGAACTACTTGTTCAAAGGAATTTGCTGTCGGAAGATAAATAAATATATCTTCTGAGGGTAAATTTCTTTTTGGAAGAGCTCATACTTAGAAAATTTTTAGAAATAATTTTGTAACAGGGCTTAGATTATAAAGAGACAACATAAACAAGACACACTTTAAAGAGGTTTTCAAAAGAGATAAACTAGTCCATGTTTATCATCCTAATAGCTATAATTAAATACTTAAATCTTTGTTTATCAAAAGCTTTGTTGAAAAAGTCAGCATATTGTTCATTTAAGTCAACTTTCACTAGTTTAATCAAGTTTTTCTCATGAATATCTCGAATGAAATGATACCTGATGTCAATGTGCTATGTCTTAGAGTGCTTGACCGGATTCTCTGTAATAGAGATGACACTCTTGTTGTCAATGTGGATGGCGGTCTCCCTAAAGTTGAAGCCATAGTCTAACTTCTGATTTTGAATTCAAAGTAGCATAGCATAGCAACTTACAGCAACAATGTATTCAGGTTCAACAGTTGATATAGAGACACACTATTGCTTCTTACATTGCTATAAGATTATTCTTCAACCAAGAAATTGACATCCTCCTAATGTGGATTTCTTGTGATATTGCAGCCACCATAGTCACTGTTATGTAGCCATAGAGATTAAAGTCTTGATTCCTAGGATACTAGAGGCCATGTTTGGGAGCTCCTTTGAGGCATCTAAGAATTCTCTTGGAAAAAACTAGATAAGACACCTTAGAGCAGCCTGATATATTGCACAGATACAAGGTGCAAACATGATATCAGGTCTACTTGCAAGAAATATATCAGAGATCCTATTATTGCCCTATACCAATGTTGATCAGTATCTCCCCCCCTTAGAGTCAGGAGAAAGGTTATGATTTCTTGGTATAGGTGTCTTGGCTGACTTACAATCTGTCATCTTAAATCTTTCTAAGATGTCATTGACATACTTTGATTGGTTTATAAAGAACCCGTCATTCATCAGCTTAACATGAATCAAGAGAGAAATCCATCTTCCTATAGAACTCATCTCAAACTTCATCTTCATAACGTTTTCAAAGTCCTTGCACAACTGGTCATTTGGGGAACAAAATTTGTTGTCATCGACATAGACTTGCACAAGCAAAATGTCTTTCCGAAACTTCTTAATAAACAAAGTTTTGTCTATTATGCCTCTAGTGTAGCCATGCTTCAAGAGAAATTGAGAAAGAGTTTCATACCACAGCCTAGGTGCCTGGTGCAGCTCATAGAGAGCTTTATCCAGTTTGCACACATAGTTGGAATGTTATGGGTCTTCAAGTCCTAGAGGCTGACACACATAGAATTCTCTGTCTATATCCCTATAAGACTTGACATCAATTTGGTAGACAGTAATGTTCTTGGAACATGCATAGGAAAGGAAGATTCCCATAGCCTCAACTCTTGCAACTAGTGCAATCTACTCCTTCCTCTTGTGTGTATCATTGAACTACAAGTTTTGCCTTTTTTGATATAATCAAAACTCTATCATCCTTTTTGTTTCTAAACACCCATTTTGTGCCAATGGGTACTTGACCAGGTGGTAGAGGACATAGGTTCCAAACCTTTTGTCTCTAGAATTAAAGAAATTCCACTTGCATTGATTGAACCCAGCTATTGTCCTTGAGAGCCTCTTCCACCTTTATTGGTTCCATTTTTGAAAGAGAGCACGAATATATATAGTGGGTTTGTCTTCTTGTTCTCACGCCTTCAGAGACATCCCCACTAATGTTTTCTACAGGATGAGTGTTATGAATTCTAATCCTTGGGATAACATCTAATTGCATAGACAAATCCAGGTTACAAAATTTTTGCTCGGAATTTAAAACATTATTGCCACCTGATGTCTCATGCTCATTCAATGAGGACTGATTGAATGAAATGAGACAACATCAATAGTGGTGTGTTGTGAAGCAACATTACAGTTGCATGTTCCTCCAACATGCTTCCTTTATCCGCTTGGTGTTGTATCCTGGAGTTGTCATTCAATGAGTTTTAACACTTATTTTGTTGACAACTTGTTAAAGCTTCACTAGTTCCTGAGATGTTTATGCCTTCAGGAGTTTCATCAATAGGAGCATGATCTTCATTGATTCTTGGAGAAAATGGAATATGTCTGGGTAATTCAAACAGTTGATCATCATCATAATAATTACTTTGAGTTCTCGTTCCATCTGAAACATTCTCACAAGATGGGTTTAGAATAGTTTGGTAACAATCTAATCAAAAACTATGGTCAAGTCCATTCCCTTTAAGACAAGGAGTGTGCTCATTTACAACGATATTGGATGATTCCTCAAATGTTGATTTTTGATGTTATAACTGTATAAGAAATAAAGTTAGAGGAATATCCAACAAAAATAGCATCACCTGACTTTTTAACAAATTTTGCCAAATTGTCTTTTGTGTTAAGTATGGTACACCTGCTGCCAAAGGACCTAAGAAAGCCAATGAATGGTGGCCTCTGTTCCATAGCTCATAAGGGGTTTTCCATGGAGCTTAACCATAAGAAACCCTATTTTGCACATAGCATGCAGTGTTGAATGCCTCTACCCAGAAAGTTAGAGGCAACATTGAATCAGCCAACATAGTCCAAGCAGCCCAATAAGTGTTCTATTTCTCTCATAGCAACACCATTTTGTTGAGGAGTTCTAGGAGTACCTATTGGTTGGCAGTCCCTTTTGAGTTACAAAATAATTCAAGAATTTGATTCTTAAACTCAATCCCTTGATCACTTCTTATGATCTGTAGCTTATGATCAATTTGATTTTTTATTTTAAGAATAAAATATTTTAAAGTTTTAATAGTTTCATCTTTAGTTCTTAAAAAGAATACCCATGTAAATCTTGTAAAATAATCAACAATCACAAGGCTGTATGATTTCCTTCCAATGCTCATTATACTTGTGGGACCAAATAGATCCATATGCAATAAGTGTAATGGAGTAGTGATAGAGTTAACTTCTTTGGATTTAGGAGATGTCCTATGTTGCTTCTCTTTTAGACAAGCAACACAATTATCTTTGTAGGGAAACTCTTTTTTAGGCACACCATGTACCAAGTTATTTTTAACCAAATTGTTTATGGTTTAAAAATTAACATGATACATTCTTTTATGCCATAGAGTTCACTCATCACTATCAGCTTTGAAAATAAAGCTTGATACTTCACCCAATGGGGAAACATTATTCATATTGAACTTATACATGTCCCTCTCTTGGCAAATCTAAGAAGCACCAATTCCTGAGGAATTGTCATCCCCAGCTTGAGGATAATGCACTCATGTTCTGTGAAAAGCATTTGGTGCTTTTGATCACATAATTGAGAGACAATTAAGACATTATGTTCAAATTGTTTGACAAGGTTTTCTTTGTCAACCTTTAACTTACCATTGTATACAATACCTCTACCAAATATGTATCCTCTGGCTTCACCTCCAATATAAACAGGACCTCCATCAAAATGCTAAAATTGTTGAAGAAGAGATATGTTCCCTGTCATGTACCTAGAGCATCTATTATCTACAATCCACAGATTTCCATTTTTATCATGTGGATGTCCTTGCACATCAAGTGAAATGATTAGTTGTAATTGGAAACCCAAGCCTTGTTGGTCTTGGGTTCTTACAATGTAGATAAGGAAATTGAACCAAAATGTATTACGATTGTTGAAAAAGAGGTTTGAGCTTTAGCATCTTCTTTGATCTTCCATTCCATCCTTTGGTTGACCAGAGTAGATGAGCTTGTAGAAGCTTGATCAACATGACTTGCTTTCGAGGCTTCTCTCTTCTCGTAAGAAGTTATCACCGCCTTATTCCGGAGGAGTCTTCTTCTTGAAAGGTTTCTTTTTGTTTCTTTTCTATGCTTTAACTTGTCTTTTGAATCTATTTTTGTTTAGGAAGAATGAGTTTCTTCCAAAATTAACTTAGCTCAAAAACAAGTTTTCCTATCTGTAACACTTGAACCGTTTAATAAGGTCCAAATGTCAAACCCTCCTTGACATATTTCTTAACATTGTTTGCATAATGTGTGCTTGGTGGAGTGTAGTAACAATCTTTAGCCACGTGGTTATGTTGACCACACATTATGCAATCAATGTTGTTCTTCATGGGGCCTGAGGACTGTTGCTTCTGGCACTTATTTTCTTCTACAATAGCCTTCCCCTTTGACTACTGATCTTTCAGCTAGATAGGAGTGTTGGTACTACACGTCTTTCCTAGCGAAGAGCTTCCAACCACTTGGAACCCGGCTGAGATAAATACACCCTTTAGCTTTAGGTCTATTTTCAACTTTGACTCAGCCACCTTTTTGGCATTTTTTCTTGCAACCTTGATTTTGTTTCTTTTGGGTTTAGTGGTCAATGGTTGATCATCAGTGGTGTGGATAAGTTTTTCTAGCTAATCCTTCTCTATGGTGGCAACCATTGTTGCATCATTCTTCTGCTCTTTGGGTAGTGGGTCAGCAGTTGGAAGCTCTTGCTCTTCAGTACCACATCTTGTTATCTTACAAACATGTAAGAGTGTGGTGGAGAAATTTTATTGGTTCCCAACCAACCTTTGTTTTGATAACATACCTTTGAGTGGACGATGATGAAATAATTGTTTAGAAGTTATACTCTTTAATAGCAAACGTCTTTGGAAATCAAATCCTTAATTTGAGCTCTATAGTTTGAGTGCTCATATTTTAAAGAAGAAACATTTTTCTCTAACTCTTCAATTTTATTTTGTAGTTAGATTCTATCTTTTTAAAATCAGATTTTAGTATATTCAAAGACTCAATATCATATATGATCTCCATGTTGTAGTCCGTATAAGTTTTAACTTTAGCTATACATGCTGGAGTATAGAGATGTTCATATACTTGATTTCCTTATGTTCCATCCATGAAAGCTTGAGCTAGAGTTACATCCTACACCATAAAGCTCCAATCAACTTCTTGAGCAAAAATAGCTGCTTGTTGTTCAGTTGGCTTTGTTGTAACTTTTGGAGTAGTGGGATGATGTTGGGAGGCATGAGTGGCTCTAGGGTTGAAATTTGGAGCTTTGCATTCCCTTGCAAAATTGGCAAGTTGGTTATAGTTCTAGCACTTGGCCTTTGATTTGTCTAACCCGAATTTGTTGTTGGTTGGGTTCTGAGGAAGTACCTTCCATTTCTTTTAAAGAAATTATTTTCTCTATAGGTTAAAAGAGCTATTTGTTGAACAATGTCCATGTATTCAACATCATCCGGGATGAAGCACTCTAGATCATCAAAGAAGAACTGAAATTCACTAGAGTGCCCATTTCTTGAAACAAAGGCACAATTATCCTTGAAGGGACTTGGTTGAGCTTGTTAAGGCCTGGGTGTCTTGGGAAAAGTGATGTATGGCCTAGAGGAAGATAATGGTTGTTGGGAATAGCTCAGGTATTTCTAGGGTTGAGGAGTTCTTGAGCCTTCAGCAACTAGGAATGTGTTGCTAGTAGGAAGGCTAGAAGTTCTACTCATTTAGGAGCCACTCTGTGTCTCTATCTCTACACGGTATCCATCAAGGACGCCATACATTTCGGTCATGGTGAGAGTGTTTAGATTCTCAGTGCTCTTGATAGAGATATAATAGAAATTCTATTCATGAGGAAGTGCACTCATGAACTTTCTTGTAAGATCTCTCTTCTCAAGATTCACTCCCACAGACTAAAGTAATGAGATTAAGTCCATATAGCTGAAGTATTGTTGGCTTAGGGTCTCTCCAGCAATATGAGTGAAGTTCTCGAACTACTGCTTCAGGGTATCTTTCTTGGACTTGATGGAAACAACATACATCAATGTCAAAGCATTAAAGAGTTATTTGGCAAACTGACAGTACTCAGAGCCTACCACTATGGAGTTTGGTATGGTTGTAAGCAATACTGTCATAGCTTTGCTATCGATGTATATCTTCTTGAAGTCTTCATCGGAGTAGTCTTCAACAACTTTCTCTATCTTAGCATCATAAACCAGCCGGTGACTCCACGTTTGGCTTATAAGGTCCATAAATGATAGATATCCACATTTTTCCATCTTGATACCTACTAAAACCTTCAATATGTTTGCACCAAGATCTGAAATTATCAGGGGTGATAATAGGAGCCTTACTCATTGTTCCCATCTCATATTTAGAGGATTTCTAGTTGAGGGCCATTTCTGAGTGTAGTGAGTGAATGAGTGAAAAAACAAGGTGATTTGGATGGTTGGATCTCACAATCAAGAGCCTAAGAAGCTCTATTACCAATTGAAGGATCGCTTATCGTCACTCAAAACAAGGTTTAACTCTCAAACTCACTTAGAAACACTCCAATGATGATGTAGAATCCTTGAAAGAGTTCATAATAATATACTAACTTAATAAACCTAAGAAATAGTTTTCAAGATACTTTTATAGTTTACTTCTCAACTCAAAGTTTACAAGACTCTTACAAGCATAGTATCTGACTAATAATTAAAAACTATATATACTAATATCTACAGCCTGTTATAGTTAGATTACTAGCTGGAAGTTTCTACTAAACAAATACTACATTGTTAGAAGTAAGGTATCAAGAATAAAAAAATACCTTAGATTAGGTAGTCATGATAGGTCCGACTTACCTTTTGTTAATATGTAACACCCGAAAATTTAAAGAAAAGAAGAATAAAAGAAAGAAAAGGCAATAAAACCCAAGCTAAGGGGTTAAAGGTGAAAAAAAGAAAAAAATATTATAATATTTTGTGCAAAAAGTTGGCATGGCCGCTCACACCTTGCACATCACCTTTGCTCTACAGCTTTAGAGAGAGAGAGAGAGAGAGAGCAAAGAGAACTCTCGGGTTTTTTGAAGAAGAACAAGAAGAAGTCCAATTCAAAGTATGTTTTCGATGTTTTGAAGTGTTCTTGGCTTGTTTTAGCCTTAAGTATACGCTTATGTGTGTTTTGTGTGTTTGTTTGTGCGTTTTGGTGGGTTTTTAGGTGTTTGAACTCATTTGCATTCGGGTATGAAGAAATCATGAATGAAAGTTGCAAGAGGTGAGTTATAGATCCCCATACTTAAATGTTTTAACTTGTTTTGTGGCTGGAAATGCATTTTATAATGTTTGTATTATGTGGGTGTGTGTAGCCGTATGTATGTGTATGTGTATTGTGGGTGGGTATATGTTTAGGATGATTTATGGTTATGGTTATGTTTGTATGTATGTTTTTGTTGCTTGGTATGTTAGAGCTAGGCTCGATCATGCTCGGATGTGATTTGGGGACTGAATTATGATGTTAGTTGCAAGTTAGTTGGTCATATGCCTAAGTCCCCATGCGCCTGAAGATCATGCGCCCAAATAGTATCCATGCGCCTAGGATGTGCCTAAAATGCTTAAGTGTTCTCATGCGCCCAACTGCCCATACGCCCAAGTGCCCATGCGCCTAAGTCAGGTTCATGCGCCAACATAGTGTTCATGCGCCTAGGATGTTGCCCAGATGACTAAGTATTGGCCATGCGCCCAGATAGTGCCCATACGCCTAAGTCTTCATGCGATTGTATAGTACTCATGTGCCCGCATAGTGCTTATGCGCCTGCATAGTGCCCATGCGCCTAAACACTTAGAAATTATTCTAAATTTTTTGGAAACTGGGATTTTTTGGTTATGATTAGGGATTGTTCCCGGGGATGTTACAGGATGATGTATGATGTTATTTGATAATGTGTGATGATGTTGTGCATGTTTATGTTATGTTTTCTTTATGTTCCATGCTATGTATTATTTCCGTGGCTTTGCGTGGTATGTTATTATCTGTGAACGTAAAGTATTATGTAATGAAAGCGGAAATTAATGATGATGAGAAGTCTTGCACTTGAACATAAGGAAGAATGAATGAACAAACGAAAAGTCTTGCAAGCAATATGAAATGAGGTTCACAATTCATTGAGGGGTTATAACTGACCAGATGTATGAGACCCTTTTCGCTTGCCCCGGTACTGGTGCCAACACTTGTGCATGATGTTAGAAGTCTATTTATAGACTTCGGCCTAGTACCAGCCTTGTGCATGATGTTTGGGGTATGGCACATGGCATTGGTCCGGAATGAAAGTAAAGATAATGATGAATTTACAAAACATACGGTAAGGAAGATAATGAATGAGAACGAATGATAACAATGATCACGTACAATGACGAATGAATGAATATTAATGAATGATGACGAAAGATAATAATAAGATTATCTATATGTACGTACGATGTGTGAACACGAATGAAAGTAAAGGAAAGATTCTTAACAAAAGTAAAGCATTATATATTTTACAAAACCAAAACTCACTCAACAATGCTGACTTTTATGTATTTTCCAGTTGGCAAGTGATTGTTGCTGAGGATGCCACGAGTGCATCTACTTGGCGAGTTTTGGATGACATTCATTTTGTATAACGATGATGTTTTTGTGATGAAATGCAAACAAATAATATTTTGTAATGATTAACAATGTTTTATTGTTTTGCAAACGCAATTATTAATATAAGAAATGGTTTGCTAAGGTATTCTGCTGCAAAATTTTAGTAAATGGTAATGTATGTTGTATATTTTACGTTCGATGATTGTCCAACTGTGAGCATGTCGGGAACGGGGCCTTACACAACAACTAAACATGGTAACTGTACTAACTGATAAAAGGTGAACAGTGGAATAAAGTATGGTCAATTACATGGGTGTGGAAAGGCGCTATGCAGTATATCAAAGGTGGCAGCGGATGTCAGATGGACAATACTTATGTCCACTAGTTCATAGTTGGTTCTTTCGAAGGTCAACAGGCGACGGAAGAATAAGTTCTTTCAAAGCATTTTATACTTCGGAAGAAACAACTTATTCCGAGACTTTAGCTGGTCTTAAAAACTTTATACTTCGGAAGTCCTTGTCTTGAAACTTCTAAGTGTTTGTCTTTGAAAGAGGAATTAGTTAGTCTCGGACGACTGAGTTCCTCTTCGGAAGTTCTTCTTATTCAATTTTCGGAAGTTCTTCAACATGACTTCGGAAGTGCAGATTAGCTTCAAAATACTTTCTTCAGTTGCACAAAAAATCTTCTAAGTATTGTTTTGGTTGCACTAGCCTTAGGGTTGATGGTATTCTAGAAAGTCTTTCTAACAGCCATATCACCCACCTGAAACCTTCTAGTTCTCATATTTTCGTTGTAGGGTCTTGTTATCCTATATTGATATGCCACTATCTTGAACTTGGAAAGATCATAAATTTTATCAATAGTATTAACATCATGAGAAGAACCTTATTATTATTAATGGCAGTCTAAAAGTTTGACATACCATTAATGTAAGGCCCGTTCCCGGGACGCTTACAGTTGGTTCCTCATCGCACATAAAACTTATAATTACATTAACTTAAATCAACGTTGCAGCGGAAACACTAAAAAATAAACACTTGTCATTTCACATTTCTGGTTTGGGAGGGTCGGCAGGAGATACGAGTCAACAAATAGGGGTCAACTCATGGAGCAAAAGTGGTTGAAAAGGTCAAAGTAGCAGTTTATTATGGATACCTTGATTGTATATATTAGCTTATTCTTCTATATATGAAAAAAATATTTGACAAAAAGTGGGTTTTTGGTGGTTTGCGATTTGGACCACATGAGTTTCTACGTTTTGCACTTTGCCCCCTCAACGATGTCGAAAAAACAAACACTTGTCATTTCACATTTCTGGTTTGGGAGGTGACGGGATTGTTTGGTGGTGCTCATTGTTGTTAGAACCGGATCAGACCCCGGTCCAACTTGTCTGACAGCGGATCAACCACCCAGCTAGTCCGGTTAGCAACGAATCATTTTGGGTCGGTTCGACCGGCCGGTTTGTCCCGAATCGGTGGTCAGACCAGTAAACCGGACTGGTTCGAATTGGATTTTTTTATTTTAGTGGGTAAAAACGTGGTGTTAAACTATAAAATAGTGTGTTGGATATTAAAATATAGTTAATATAACTATAAAATACATATATAAATTACTTATATTTAAATATATATATAATTATGACGTCATCCGATTTTTTAAATACGGTTTGACCACCAAACTAGTAAGGCATTTGGTTCGACATCCGGTCCAGGTTTGAAAACATTGGTGATGCTAGAGGTGGTGGCCGACTAGGCTACTATTGCCTCTAGAGGCTGATGTAATGGCGGTTGTTGACTCCGTTAGGGTATATTGGGGTTATTTTAGGTCATATGTCAGTAATTGGCCCTTCTTAAGGGTTATAGGCCCCCGCCGCCACCAAAGATTTCAACTGTTGGGGTTCTTTGGTGGTACCAGAGGCGGTGGAGGCAGTGGCCAACTTGGCTACTGTTTCCCGCCTCTTGAGCCATGTCTTGCATCTTCTTTTGGTGGCCGATGTGGTGGTGGTTGTGGCCACACCTTCCCGTGGGTTGCCTTCGTCGGCATTGATTGGGGTTCTTTTAGGCCAAATTCCAGAAATCGACCCTTCTTAGGGGTTGTAGGGAAATTTCCTTTCATGTGTCTCCTAGGTGGCAGCAATGCTAATTATCTTCCTTTGGTCGTTTTGTGTTTGACGGCACCTGATAACGATTGTTCTCCTTATGTTTACACTTTTCTCTAGGGAACGATATGCATGCCACATTTGACAACTATTTTGACTATTACACGTCAACCCTTATTCCATTTGAATAGCCACATGGGTCTTTGGTGTGCACTTCTTTTATGTTGTTCAATGACATATTTGAGGGCTATGATAGTGACCGTGAATGCACTTGAGCATGAAAGACTACTTTACTTATGGTGTAGCCTACTTCCGGTGTTCATGGTCATGATGTTGGTGGACCATTGTTGTCTAAATTCAGTGGTGGTTTATTATGTTTGGTACGAGATTAATTTAATTGTCAGATGATAGACGATGAAGAAAACAAAAGGCTATCATGTACTTTGTTTTGCCGTGGCAAACGAATGTTTACATCCACAATTAAACACTATCTTTGAGCCTCAAAATCTACAATTATATGCCTTACTATTGTCACTATTGATTTAAACGTGTGTATCGATTGTTAGATCTAGTTTTAATATGTCTAGATGTATTGTATAGGCTCAGAACTTTAATCATCTTCTGTAATAAACTCTTGTACATCGTTTTCTTAATGTATGCTTTATATGTAAAGGTTAACCCAATAACTGTGTTGATTTATATGTCTGATCGCAGGTAAAACATCATAGTTAGTAAAATTTTTAAATTGACTAAGTGTAAGATACAACTACAGATGAACATTTTGTTCTTCCTTAGATACTCTGCTACGGATGAACAACATGCTGCGGATGAAGTCTTTAATTGGCAAGATTCATACGGAAGGCAAAACTCCTACGGAAGAACAACATTTGTATGTACTTCACCAAGTACATCAAGTCAACAAGTCAAACACTAAATGATGTCATAAAGTCAACTCCTACGGATGACATTACCTCAGTCAGAGAATGTCACATCATAACATTTTCTATGTAACTTTCTTACCACGATAAGAAAGTTACTGTTACCAAGAAAGTTACTGTTACCCTAACAGTAAATTCCTGAGCCTGTAAAAGCAAGGCATAGGGTCACACATTAGAGAATCCATCATTAGACCAATCAACAAGTCCATCAATACATTAATCAATCATAAAACCCAAATTGCTAGTCATCATAAACTTAAGATCGAAACCTAGCAACCGCAACAACATTTACACCAAATCATCAATAGAATCAAAGCAATCATCATCAACAACTATTATTTGTTCATTTGTAATCATTAATCCATTTTTAATGAAATACTTTTGAATCAAATCGTGTTTGTTCATTTATTGCACTTAATTGTTCTGTTATTCATTATTAATCTATATTTCAATTGTTATTTCGTATCCAATCAATTAAACAAAGAATAGTTGTAATTCTGCGATCACTATTCGAATTCAATCTAACCAGATAATTCATGATTGTGATTCGTGGATTCACAGGTGGTATCGGAGCGAAGTGCTCATTAATTTAGATCGATTGATCTATCAGTGTTAGATTTGTTTGATTGATTGTTTATATCCTTAGATCTATCAGATTTCTGATCAAATATATTGATTTTGAGTAAAATTTCTTTTAAGTGCTCATAACGTCTTGAGAGTTTATAACTCAAAATCAAGGGTGCTATCGAATGAGTTGATCAACATATAAGTTGACATAATCTAATCGATAGCTAACAAAGGAATTATACTAAAACATTTGGTGTAAATCAATTTTAAAATTATCAAACCTTGATCTATCGTTCATCAAGTACTGTTTCATTGCTCGGTTAACATTAATCTACACTCTCATCAAGAATTGTTCAATTAAATTGAACAAAAACATATCATCAAACATCCTCGATTTGATATTTGTTTAGAATTCATTAAGAGGATCAACTGATTTTTGACTGTAACGACTTAATTAATCAATAATTAAGAGTTTGTCATTAATTAGTGCAGGACCGTTAGAAGGGTTGATGCACTTTACAACACAACAACACAATTGAGGAGAGTTCTTTAGAACACTTAACAGATAAAATAGGGAACAGGTTAACTAAAGTAAGAGATGCTAAGAACACAAGTAAGTGAGAGACAGAACAAGATAGCAAACAACAAAAGTATTTGGTTTTCAAGAATGTTGTATATTGCTTCTCAAGTTCTATTTCAAAGTGTTACAAAAGCATATTGAAAGTTACAAGTATTTGAGATACATATACTAACTCCTACAACCGGCCATACTTTGAAAGCCAAGTAGATACATAAGACTAGACAACAAAATCAAATGTAGAGTCAAAAGGCGGATTGCCTTTTGACTTGTCACTATGACATGTCATAGCTCACATCCTAATATATTACAAAAAGGATAAAGTGCATAAAGTAGAAACTCAGACTCAAGACCTTAATGTACAGTTTACCAAAAGTACAATCCTCTACTAGTGAACATGCTCTGCCCATCTCCCTTATACACTCACAAGGATCATCCAACTCTGGTACTACTGAACCTGTGTCATAAGCCGGTACACAACCTTTATCAATATCTCAACCTCAATCACTAGTGAACTCAAACACTACAGAACCTTTCTCACCAATTCATAAATCTCAATCACCTCAACAAAATCCAATATCCCCATTAGTTGAATCAACTCAAGCACTGCAAGTGTCGTACCAACTTAAGTAATAAACCTTGAGGAAGATAATGATGTTATTCAAATAGAGAAAACTGAAGAAGTTTGTTTGGAAGTCAACAAAGAACAAGATCAAGAGGTTATTCAAGAAGGTGAAGGTGAAACTAATTATGTTGATGTCATCGCTTTTCATGAAGATGACTTGGATGATGATGACATTAATGTGAGTAAAAGTTATTTGGTTGTTGAGTATAACAAGCTTAGTATTAAGTCAAATAAGAGGTAGGAGAGGATAAGAGGGTTGAAGGGGATGATGAGGGAGAAGGAGGATCAACTGAGTAAACAAGAATCTTCACTTAAGAGATTGATAGAAAATGCTCAAGAAAACAATAAAGTAATTGATGCCCTTCATGAGCTGGTTAGAGAGCTGAAAGACTCTGTGGAACATGAGAAGGCTGAAAGGGGGAAGCTGTTGTTGGAGTTGAACAAAGCAAACAATTCTCTAAGTGATCAATCTATGTTGTTGAAAAGAAAAGATGAAAAAATTAATGAGCTAAAGATGAAGATTTGTGCTCTTGAATCAAATGCACCAACAACAAAAGCAACAAAACTATTTGGTGAGACTGAAAAACCAATCTTTCAATACAGTAGAAAAAGACATTATCTGGGAAAGCTTGAGAAAGAAGTAATTGAAGTTCAAGATTCTCCTAAAAGAACAAAGACTATGTCACCAGAACACACTCCTTTAATGGATTTATCAACTTTGAAGCCTATTCTCATGATGATACTTAGAGTGATGAAGAATGGAAAGAACTAACCAAGATGGAATCTCCAAAAGTTCAAAAGGAATCAAAAGGTGATGAATTGCTGAAAACAAAAGATATACTAGAAGAAAGGCCACAATCAGCAATGTTCATGGCTTTGATAAACCATGGCTTTCCATATGATATGGTGGAAAGAATGAATATGACAGAAATGAAGAATATGCTTAAAGAGTTCGAGATTTCAAGATTCATGCTTCCCATATGCAACTATGAAACCTTCTCAATATTCCAGGCTATTCAGAAAATCAAGAAAGACTTAGATCATTGTGATACAGCTAAACTTAACAAGCATAACATGACATGTTGGTTGTATAGTCATAACTAAAAGATGCATGAGCTTAAAGGAAGATCAATGGATGAGTTAAAAAGAATGATAGAGCATGTGATGAAGGTAGAATTGGAGACTAGAGTGAAGTTCAGAACTAAAGCACCAAACACTGCATATGTCCATCAAACTGAAGCTACTTCTGCTGAAACAATCACAGTAGAAAGTAAAGATAGTCATAAAGGGAAACATAAGCTTATCAGAGAACCAAGAGAGGTGTTACCAGGCAAGATTTGACCTCTTGGTACAACTGTGAGAGAAATTACCAAAGAAAAATCTTCTTTGATCCGGTTGTTTGATCATATCATAACTCCCTACTCTATTAAAGAAAACATGATTAGGTCCTGGAAATTTGATCTAGAGTGGAATTGTGCAATCATAAAGAGGGTATCTAGAAGAGTTGAATACTTACATTTACTTGAATCAATTTTGCCATTACCTGACGTTGATATCAGTGATCTATAAAGCTTGATAATCACCAATTATCCTATACATCCCAAAGGAAGGGACTTCTCTGTGGCAGTGGGTAAATTGAAAAACAAAGTTCAACTATGATGTGCTTAAAAAGAAAGAAGAGAAGATTTTTAGCACAAAAGAGGAGTTCAAGGGCAAAGAAGGTCTAAATCCTGCTCCTCCTAATTGGTTGATGATGATTTTTTAGAAGAGTTTGATACTTTAACAAGAACTCAACTTCAATGAAGATCACTGAAGGAAATCAGTATACATATCCTATAATTGAGCGGGGTATGTGGAAAGAAAAAAGGAACTACTGCTAATGAGAAATGATTCTAAGAAGAAAGCAAATAGCATTAAGGTGTTTGATCCTTTGGAACTCAAACTTATGCACCCAAGATATACTTCTTACCTTCATGATCAATGTTTCCCTAAGCTCAGTGATGAACAAGCTCAAAATAAATTTGGCTTGTATGTGCACATCATTCAAGTCATTGATAAACTTCATGCCAAGGCCTATAAGAGAAGAAAGTTTGAGGTTGGCCTGTTGATGGGAATAGAGATAAATGAAGTTACTGAATTGAGAACTTCTGAATAGGATGAACTTGAGATAGTAAACAATAATAATGTTTGGCAACTCTTACCACTAAAGAGGATGTACTAGATTTGAGTTTTGAAACATTAAGAAAGATTTGCAAAATGGAGATCAAATACAAGTATGATGGTCAAAAGGTTGTAGTCTCCTATTTTAACAAGAAGATTGTATCAAGAGTGAAGGAGCTTTCAAGTTTGAAGACCTTACTACAAGTGTCTAAGCCTAAAGGAGAGAATTGTTAGATCTAGTCTCAATAGGTCTAGATGCATTGTATAGGCTTTGAACTTTAATCATCTTCTATAATAAACTCTTGTACATCATTATCTTAATGTATGCTTTATATGTATAGGTTAACCCAATAACTGTGTTAATTTATATGTCTGATTGCAGGTATAACATCATACTTAGTCAATTTTGTAAATTAACTAAGTGTAAGAAACAACTACAAACAACTACAGATAAACATTTTGTTCTTCCGCAGATACTCAGCCGCGGATGAACAACATGTTGCGGATGAAGTCTTTCAATGGACAAGATTCCTACGGAAGGAAAAACTCCTATGAATGTGTTGAGATTTTAATATACTTGATATTTTTAGGGAGTTTTTCCCTATTTGATTGATGATCGATGTTGTTAGGCTATACATTAATTAAGAATAGAATGAACTATTATTTGCAACCCTTTCTGCATTTGCTACCCCTAGGTAATGCATGTACTGCTTTTATCTTTGTGTTGATGACGACGAGTGCCGGCTCATTCAAGACTTTTGTTGCCGGTTGTTTTCATTATTGTTGAGCACTATTATGATAACGTTGATGTATATGTTATCATGTAAACATGGATTTCATGAGTTGTAATATACAGACCTATGATGTTTCCCATTGGTTGAGGGTCGTGATAGTGATAGTAAATGCCTAAGCTTGAAAGTCCGGGTCAGCCTGTGTTGTATCCTAATTCTGGTGTTCATGGTTACGATGTTGATGGCTGGTTGCTTCATACAGTGGTGTTTATTATGTTGCTCCTAACAAATCTTATTATCGGTTGACTGACAATGAAGATGAATAAAAAGTCGTTGTGTTCATTGTTCTGGCATGGAAAACGAGTGTTTGCAGCCATAGCAAACCACCTTCTTTGGGCCTCTAAATCCATAATTATATATATATATATATATATATATATATATATATATATATATATATATATATATATATATATATATATATATATATATATATATGTATGTATGTATGTATATATATATATATATATGCTTTGTCAATGTTCGTTTAAACACGCGCATTGATTAACTCTTTGTTGAATCATCACACATGAGTTTTCCGCCGCAACGTGTGGTGGTTATAAACCCTTGTTATAAGGAATTTGTTAGGTGTTTCTTTGTATAGTGTCGTTAAAATCATGGTCAAATTAACGATTTTATAGGAGTATTTCTAGAGTTCATGTTACATGTCATGAGTCTATTTATTCTTTGTTTATTGAATATTGATGTATTCTTTCATTTTTCCTTTAATTTTCTTTCCTTCAAAATCACTTTTAGATACATACATGAGTGTTTTGTGTGTGGAGTGGGGTCTGAACCAAAACATGATGATAAAATGGTGAAGTATGTAAAGCAGTTGAAGCAAGGTATGCTTGAGGCATGTTCAGGAGGAGAGTGTAATACAAGCAGGTGTAGTATTGGTGATTTGAATTAACATGGAGTGTTGAGTAATAATTCAGATCAATTTAACTTTTGTCGTGTAAGGCCCCATTCCCAGGACGCTTACAGCTGGTCAATCATTGCACATAAAACATAAAACATATATTTCAGTGTACCAAAACAACGCAGCGGAATAATTTTAAGTCATTTCATTCATTGCTTTCGCAAAGTAATAAAACATTCATAATCATTACAAAATATTGTTTGTTTGCATTACAATGCAAAAACGTCATAATTTAAGCAAATGGATGTCATCACAAAAACGCCAAGTAGCTACCTGGTGCCATCCTCAGTAACATTACCTGCCAACTGGAAAATATATAAAAGTCAGCGTTACTGAGTGAGTTCTAGTTTTATAAATAAAATACCTTTCTTTCATTTAAAACCATTCTTTACTTTCATGCGCGATCATACATCATACGTACACATAGGTAATATCATTATTAACTTCAATTAACATTCGTTAACCAATTTTCATTCATTCTTTCCGGATCACTGTCATCAGCTATACCCCAAACGTAGCACAAAGTGTGTACTGGGCCGAAGTTTATAAAAAGACTTCCATAACGCACATAGCCTGGCACGAGCATCGGAGTAAGAGACAAAGATCCCACCTGTATACTGTACCCCAAACATAAGCACAATACGGGTACTGGCCGAAGTTTATCAGACTTCCATAACGCTTATAGCCTAGCACCAGTACCGGGGCAAGCAACTAGGATTCCATACATAAGTTTACCCCAACATTAGTACAAAGCGGGTATTGGGCCGATAATGATAAGACTTCCATAACGCACGTAGCCTGGCACCAGCACCGGGGTAAACATCCAAGGTCATAACTGTAAGCTATACGTTTGGCCAGTCACAAGACTAGACCCCTTTTTGTATCCTTACGGGTTAGCTAAACCACACACAGTTGAGATAACGACATTTTAGAGTCATGCAACTCCTTACATTTGCTTGCAAGACTTTCCATTTCATCATTCATTAATTCATTCATTCTTTACGTTCCATTTTCATTATATTTCTGCTTTCGTTACATAATACTTTCTATTCATTTCATAATCATAACATGTAAATCACAGAATAATGCATATTAGGAACATAAGATCAATATAACACATTCATATATGACATCACATAAACATTACATACCCCATCACACATCATCATAAACATCATGCATCATTCATTCACATACACATACACATGCACCACAAGAGCAAATCATCATATAACATAACTGACCCACCGCGGGACAGCGGGGGTTCGGGGGCGACAGCCCCTGACAGCGGGGTCCTAGGGGCAGCAGCCCCAAGTGGGCTCCAAGGGGCAACGCCCGTGGCTGGGGTTGCGCTAACCTGTTAAAATCTTTTAAAATCTTGGTCATTTAAATCGTATATGTGGTATGCATTTTCAACTCCAAACTAGTTTAAAACCTTTAAAATAGAGGATCTAGAACTCACCTGGACTTAGTGAGCAGCTTCTCAATCCAGCTTCCAAAACAAGGGTTGCACTACACAACCTGCAGATAAGTTAACACTCAAAGGAGTTAATTTCTGCCTAATTTCGCTGCTAATTTCACTGCATAATCAGCAGTTTCGCCAGCAGTTTCGCTGCCACCTTCGCTGGCAGTTTCGCTGGCATCTTCGCTGCTAGTTTCGCCCAACTTTCTTTGGATATCCAGGTCTGCGAAACTATAGTTTCGAAGGAAGTCTTCATAGTTTCGCCGGATGACTACATAATTTCGTTGGATGAACACCCAGTTTCGCAGAACGGGCTGAAATTACGAACCAACCCATTTTTGACCCGAAACTTCAATCTTTTACACCCAAAACCTTGGTTTATCACCCAATAAGCTATATCTAAGCTTTTTACATGTTTTCTTACACAAAAACGTAAGTTTTGGGCGATTCTTTGCCACTTTTAAAAACCCCAAGCCCTATAATTTGGGTTTACCCTTAAAGAATCGATTAAACGATTTTTATTACCTGGATTCTTGATCTTTTCTTGATGTTTGGATGCCCACGAAAACCGAAATGTCAATCTCTTGATCAACCGAGCCTTGAATCACCACTTTCTCTCCACTTTCTCTTTCTACACTCTCTCTCTAGAAGTTGGGTGTTGAGTTACAAAGACTGATCCGCTTATATATACCAGGCGTTCCCCGGACCTTTAACTCGTCGAACACATAACCCGCGTGGTCTACTCGGTCCATACTCCATCTCCTGTTAATTTTCTTTAAATAATCCCGGCTAAACCCATTATTATTATTCGACTCGTTTCGACTTTATTCTGCACGTTACATGTCGTTAGTTGGGTAACTCAACTAAGTTGGTCATGTAACACCATGTCCTGGATAGGGCAAACGTGTCACACAGTACACTAACAAAAGATGCTAATAAATATGGAATTTAAAAAATTCAAACCAATACTGTTACATTAGTTTATGTAAGGCCCCGTTCCCAAGACGCTTACAGTTGGTTCCTCATCGCACATAAAACATATAATTACATTTAACTTTCATAAAGCTTTGCAGCGGAAACATTAAACGTCATTCCATTTCATCATGAAAACTTTCGAAACATATTAAATCGTTTACAGAATATTTGTTTCATTACATTACAAAAGCATTAAACAAAAGAATGCCTTCCAAAATAAGTTGAGTAGCCGCCCCGTGCCATCCTCAGCAACCTTTACCTGCCAACTGGAAACACATAAAAGTCAACGTTGCTGAGTGAGTTCTAGTTTTATAATAAAGCATACTTTTCTTTCGTTAAAAACATTCTTTACTTTCATGCGATCACACATCATACGTACACATAGATAATATCATTATTATCTTCGTCATTCATTCATACTTTAACTTTCGATCGTTCATACGTTCTTACTTTCATTCGTTCGTTTATTATTACATCTTTTCTTTCATCACGATCTGGATCAGTGTCAACAGTTATGCCCCAAACTATAAGGCTACTGGGCCGAAGTTCATAAATGACTTCCACACTGCACAAAGCCGACCACCAGCACCAGGGTAAGCGACAAAGATCCCACCCATATACTACACCCCCAACGATATGCATAACTAGGGTAACCGTCATATACTACACCCCCAACATGATCCATAGCGCGGGTAACCAATACATACTACACCCCCAACGATATGCATAACTCGGGTAACCGATACATACTACACCCCAAACGATATGCATAACTCGGGTAACCGATACATACTACACCCCCAACATTATGCATAGTGCGGGTAACTATTACCTACTACACCCCCAACATTATGCACAGCGCGGGTAACCATTACATACTACACCCTCAACATTATACATAATACGGGTAACAACTATACACCATGTACCACACCGATGGTCAGTCACAAAGACTGGAACCCCTGCGTGCACCCTTAAAGGTTAGCTAAACCATACGCGGTTGAGCTTACAGCATTTTAGAGCCGTGCACTTCTGTACATTTCGCTTGCAAGCCTTTCACATTTTCATTCGTTCATTAATGCATGCATTCATTCATTCATCATGTTCGACTTTTCATTATCTTCCACTTTACGTTACATAATACTTTCATTACATTCATTAACGTTCAACGCAAATCACGGGAAGACAATCATACATAATAATAAGGAACATAGCGACATACAACATCAATCACACAAGGCATCATCGCACACCCATAACATACATCATGCATAACATACAACATCATACAATCACACAACATCAAACATCACACGAATCACGCGCATCGCATCATACATACCCATACGACATCACACATCATCATGCATCGCATCATCATCATCATAAATTATCTTACATCATCCATGCCCATCGGATCCTCTACAACCCCAAAGGTCCGAGCCTACGTCCGCACTTCCCGAAAGTCAGACAATACTATGGTCATTCGGGCGTATGGACCTTATTCGGTTGCATGGTCTCTCATGCGTATGAGAACACTCAGGCAAATGGACCTCCAGTCGTATAGCCTCCAATCGCATGCTTCCCATGCGAATGAACCTCAGTCGCGCGACATCTGGGCGTATGGACCTCAGTCGCATGACCTTCATGCGAATGGAGCTCAGTCGCACTCCTTTCGTGCGTATGAAACTCAATCACATGACATACAAGCATATGAACTCCAGTCGTATGACCTCCAGTCGCATGACCTTCATCCGCATTTTATTCAGTCGCATGACCTCCATTCGCATTTCCTCCAGTCGCATAGCCCTCATACGTATGGCCCTCAGTCGCACTACTCACATACGAATGAACCTCAGTCGCACTCCTTTCGTGCGTATGGACACAGTCGCATGCCATTCGGACGCATGGACCTCCAGTCGCATAGCCCTAGCTGTGCGCAGAATGTAGTACATCCGGAACTGCAGCGGCCATTTTCGGCCTCCAAACTCTTCCAAACCTCTTTTAAGCTCAAATCAACCATTCTAAACCTTAGGGAAACATACCATGACATCATTCAAGCACCACCAAGCCCGAAATCAAGCCCTAAACGAATCATACACATACACATACATACATAAACAGGTTTACACCCAAATACTCGAAAAAGGGTTTTCAGATGTGTTCCAGCCCCAAAATCATTCAAAAACATGTAAAAGAGGGGTCCTAGAACTCACATAAACGATCCTGTCGAGTAGAGCTTCGATTTGACCCGCTACACTTCGATTTTCACGCTCGAATCCACCCGAACCAAGCTTTTCTCCTCTTTTTCTCCTTCTCTTCTCCCTTGGCTGAGTTTTTGCAAGAATGGGGAGGGTGTGGGCTGCCCTCCCCCTTTTATACTCCTACTCATCGAAGTTTCTTCCCGTCTTGACGAGTTTGGTCCCTCGACTTTGGACTTTATTTCTTTTCTTCTTTCGTCGGCTTCAAAGAAAATTTCCGGGTGTTACAGTTTAAAACCAAAAAAAATCAATGTCTTAAAATAAATGCTAAATGTCTAATTTAATTAACGTATGTTCACTTCCTAGCTTGTTCTTTAACCCTCTTCACATATTCCCTTGATTGCTCTGCATATCTAACGCAAAAAAGCAATGTGGCTGAGTGAGTGCCTGGTGAATAGATAAAAGGAAATTTGACACAAATATCATAACAAATACAACTGTCACGATACAAATACTGATAAAATACCCAATCAGCTAGAAACAAATATTAGAAATAAATAGTAATCATAGTGTATAGAGGGTTGCATTCCCTAAATACAGATGTGTGGAGGATCATTAGCATACACTCATATTCACCAGATGTTGATATATCCTAGAATCAATCCGTACGCCTCTGAAACTGATATAGCTAATTACTTCTCCGAGCACATAAAAATACTGATAAGATAGAAACGCTGTGGTTTAATCACACCACCACGGATGGTACCAAGTTATCGATGCCGTAATGACAAATCTATGAAAATCAAAGAAAATGTTGCTCGAGTATCTGATCTCAGATTAATAGATCATGTAACCAAATTTAAAATAATTTAAACATAGTTGAATTATATCCTAATAAAAGAAACAAGACCAGTCACATAAATAAATAAATAAATAATAACACGTTAAGTCCTAATCTAAGTCGAATACTAAACTTACCGAATAAAAAACGAATGAATTGTCAGACAAATTTCTCTCCATATAATAGAAGATCATTTAGTTTAAGTTACAACTTGCAACTATTCTATGCATGTCTAGCTTTTGTTAGGTGTTAAAGCTATTTAATTGCCACGTTTCATCCGAGTCTGCAATTCTGCATGTTCAACTACACGAGAGAAAGGAATCTAGAGACAGGGATGGTGACCTCCACCCCAACATTCATCACCGGCAACCCGTGTTCAACATGTTTTCAAAGGGTTCGACTTGAAAGGTAACTCAAAGGGTTTGAAATTTTTGGGTGTTTTTGATCTATAAACTTGGATGGTGATCAAACTTTTTGTTGGTGAAAGATGGAAAGAGGTTTAATGGGGTTCAACTCTAAAGATTTTGAGGTCGTGATCAACGAAGAAGCCCAAGGAATCAGGTTTGCTTTCTTAGATTTTTCTTCAATATCTTGACCTACTTTGGTCTTTCTTACCTTCTTAGAACTAATTGAAGTTGATTATGTTGCAGTTTGACCGATGAATCTGCAATTTTGTTTTTTAGATTTTATCGCTAATTGCGTTTTCAAAAGATTACGTATTTATCTTTAGGCTGCTTCCACCTGTTGCACTCTTTCTTTCACCACTTATCCTTCGAATTACTCAGACATTGTGTGCTTCCTATTTTAGTGAGACTTTGTTACTTAATTTATTGAAATTATAGTTTAAGATTTTTTTTAATGTTCAAAATGGATGTGTGTTTTGGTAATTGCATATATATTCATTTGCTTTAGAAATACAGTTGAAGAACCCAAAATTCAGCAAAAAGATGGAGTGACTCGAGGGAAGGTTTCAAAATTTGATCATATGTATCAACTTCCATCTTAGATTGTTAATGTAAATGATATAATCTAGAGTCTTTGGTGTTTATATAATTATATACGACATCTTTTTTTTATTAGAATTAATTGTTGTGACTATAGAATGTGATTTAAATATTTATTTTGTTTTAGAATTGACATCCACAATTAGGATTAATTTAATATTAATTGCAATTGTTCTTAAGATTTTGCCTTATTTCACAATTTATTCCGTAGGCACTTCACTTGCTACATTAGGATTTTTCTCTGATTTAACCACTGAGTTGCTGCGTTTACAGGTGGGTGGAGTGGTTGGCTACGTGTCTCATTGTTGGCAGTAACAAAAAAAATTAGGTAAATTTACTTGCTTAGCGATGTTGCTCCTGTTTATTGTTAATCTTAAATGGAATTACAAATTTGTATTTGGTTTGGCTTCATGCCAACTTATGCATTTCGTTTTATAGTTTGTATCAGGTTTTAATTTTGGTTTTAGTTGTAATCTATTGCTAAAATTTTTTGTTCATAGAAACCATTCTTTGGTTACACTATTGTATAAAATAACTTAGTGTTTGCATTTCTAAAGTGTGATTGATGTTGGGTTGCGTTTATCTGTGGTTTTCAATATAATCTCATACTGGGGGTTTTCGGGTGTGCTTCGAGTTGGTGTTTGGATTATGGTTATTGATGATGTTTTGGTCTTTTTTTTCGTGAGATATTGGGGGTTTTCAGATCTGGTTTGAGTTGGTGTTTGGATTGTGGTTGTTGATGGTGTTTTGGTCTTTGCGTCATTACTTTTGAGACGTCGGTTTACACGCGTTTTATGACATTCTGTTAAATGATAAACTAATTAAACCATTGTTGTAATGATTTCATCTGCTGAGACATTGTTATTGTTAGTTGCTGAAGTCGATGATGATGAACGCGTGTTCATCTGAGATCCTTCTGATGTCGAACTTCACCTCTTTCGGGACTATTGGTTTGCATGTTATAGTCTGATAAGACTTTGTTAGTTTGTTGACGATCGGTTCCTATTGAGTTAGACTGTTGCTTGCTGGTGTCGGTGAT
Organism: Flaveria ramosissima; assembly: GCA_025215565.1. Taxonomy (NCBI): domain Eukaryota; kingdom Viridiplantae; phylum Streptophyta; class Magnoliopsida; order Asterales; family Asteraceae; genus Flaveria; species Flaveria ramosissima. The sequence continues at coordinate 76,316,788 of CM046040.1, forward strand.
GATGGATGTTTGTCCGTTTGAGGCCTTTCGTTTTGTTTGTTTCGTGGCTATGATGATACACCATAACTAGCATCGGTTGCCTTGGCTTGGCAACCATTAATGGTGTGCAGCCGCAATCGTACATGGTTCTGAGCTGCACTATACCGGATACAATACGTATTGTGTTTATCTTTGGTTACACTATTATAGGATTTTAGGTTTTTTCCCTCTCATGTTCACTGTGTGCGCGAGGAGAAGCATAACAGATTAAAAAATGTTAAATGATTCTCACATTTTTTGTGATATATGAACTTTCTTCAATTCTGCTAGACGATTACATAAAAATTTTGCCTTTCGCTTTTGCTTTCACTTTAAAACTCAAATTGTATACTGTATATTGCACTTTATTGTAGATATTGGACGATGCCCTATAAAAGAAACAAGATGCAATTCAAGATGCTACTAATCTAAATGGGCAGAGGTGGTTTCACTACGTCAAGGTACACATGTGCACAATACTTTGTAGTAATCATCCTACCTTTTGACAATGGCACGTTAGATTGTGAGCAAAAAGTTTTTCGAGCGAAACAAAGATGACCCAATATCAGGCTTTCCCTATATTTGCATGTTTGGCATATGATTGTCAGTCATTCGTGTTACCTTTGTGATATTGAGTTTTAACTTTCATTTGGTTTTTGTTGGAGCTTCTGTTTGATTCTTATAATGCATTTTCTATGTTTTCAGTTTGAAATTTTATGTGGATTTATAAATTTGTGGCCATGATCATGATTTCTACTCTGATATTCCATATGAGTACTATTATCACCTTTCTCAAATGATATCCCATATTTTTTCGAATTTAAATGGTTCAATTTGACGTGTTGGATTTTACTTGAAATTATGGGCCGCTATAGACTGCATATATCGCACTAAATTTGACAATAAAAGTGGTGTTAAACTTCAGTGTTTTAAACTTCCTAAAGTGCATTCAATTTGGTATCAAACCTGGACCAGGTTACTCCACATTTGGCAGCAAAAGAAAGCATCAAAGTTCGGTTTCTTGGCCAACTATATAGTGCATATACTGCACTTAATTTGACATCTAAAGTAAAGTAAAATTAACAGCCAAACTGCATTGTTTTAAACTGCACCCGTTTAAAGTTTATTAATTGTGGCACAGTAGTAATGCATAAGATTCTTTCGCTTTGATTGATTTTAAAATCCTATATACGAACTGACCAACAACAATTTTATTAGCATGTCGTCATTTATTATGCCCTATATGACACAAGGACTGATCGGTCAAGCCAATGTGTACACCGATGGCGCAACGCGCCAGTGAAGCCAACTAGTTTAATATAATTACACATAACGGACATATCAAACCAAACCTAGTAACGAAGGAATTGTAAAGAGAAAAAATAGAATAAAACGGAGAGTAATTGTGATCCACTACATATATCAAAATAATCAGATTATCCGTACCTTAAGCAATGACAACAATCATTATGACAGAGCTAACTCTTTTCCAAAAGATCTCAAAATTCTACATGCGTATTAACTTTAAATTAGACTTCTTTTTAGTTTTCACTAGTTATTTTGCTATCAATTTATTCTAACAACTCAAAGAAGCATGTATATATTATGTTATAAGATTTAGAGAAATTTGTAAAAATAGTCCCTGTGGTTTGATCAAATTGCAAATTTGGTCCTAAGATTTTAAAAATTACAAATTTAGTCTAAATGTTTGGAAGTTTGTTGCAAATTTAGTCCCCACCGTTAGTTTTTAATGATCTGGGGATTAAATATGCAAGATGATCAAACCATAGGGACTAATTATGCAATTTGTCCTAAATAACTTAAATAAACAATTGAAAAACAATAAAATTTAAAAGAAATTAAAATCAAACATAAGAAATTCAAATAAAAATCAATAATCAAATTCAATATTTTTTTAAAATACAATAAAGGTTAAAAATCAAATCAAATTCAAAACTAAATAAAAGTAAAATAAAACATATGTAAAAAGAGAAAACGAGAAATTTAAAAAATGAAGTATTCGATTAAAGTAAAAAGTTAAATAAAAACCAAAAAAAAGTAAAAATAGAACTGGATAATCATTTATAAAATTCAAAATAAACATTGAAAAATCATATTAAAGTTTAAAAAATAAAAAAAACAATTCGATTTCATTTTTCTTTTTTTGGATTTATACTTTCACAAATAATTATAAAAATATGAACTTCATTTTTCATCTTTCGGTTTTTGGATTTAAACATGACATATGAACTTCATCAAAAATAATTATAAAAATAAAATTTTAAGCATGTTTCTCATTTTCTCATTTTCTATTTTTATATACATTTTATTGTTACTTTTATTTATGTTTTAAAATTGGTTTTATTTTTTAACCTTTATTCTATTTTTTAACAATTATTGAATTTTTTTATTAAAGTTTATTTGAATCTTTTAATTTTAATTTTAGTCTCTTAATTTTTTTTATTTTCGTTTTTTAGTTTTTTTTTTATTTTTAGGGAAAATTGCACAATTGGTCCCTGTGGTTTGACTATATCACATATTTAGTCCCTAGATCGTTAAAAACTTACGGACACTAACGGTGGGGATTAAATTTGCAATAAACTTCCAAATGTTTGGACTATTTCCAATTTTTACAATCTGGAGACCAAACTTATGATTTGATCAAACCACAGGGACTATTTTTGCAATTTTCTCTAAAATTTATTTACGTAAAATATGAATTGCTTTGGTGTTTCCTTTTTTTATGAAATAAGTATATCAATGGTAGTTTTAAGAAATCAAATATAAAAAAGAGCAAAGGTCACATCTTAGTGTAAGGAGCCATAATCGTACATGGACTTATATGCAATGTTGTCAAAACCGGATCTGATAGAGAATACTGGTTGGACCGGTTTACAAACCGGTAACATTAAAATTAGTATAAATATAAAAAACACAAGTTCATATTACTTGGTCCAAATTAATAATCTAATTTGTTAAGTACTTGATCCATATAATTACTATATTATCGATATTTTAGTCCATATTGTTTATTCTATTCATGATCCATTTGAATAGACCATTTGCCAGCCCAATTTCAAAACCCTGTAACATTTCATTCTTTCCTGGTTGAATATGCAAAAGGACAGCCGCATGGGGAACACAAGCATTTGCACCTACACCTCCTCCTCCTTTTTTTTCTTTCACAAATATCATCTTCATTCAGATTCAATCATCTCTGTTTTAAACACTTGCATTTTATCTTTGAATATCTCTTCTACTATACATGTTCCCTGCATCATAAATCAAGAAGATGCGATTCTCAAAGTTCTCACAACATTAATTGTTTTTCACTTGTTTGACGCTAGATCTATGATGGCTTTCAACTAAGAACTCAGCAAAGGGAGATTCAAAGGAGATATGAGTTGCTTCTAGTTACAAACACCGAGCCAACCGTCACACCGGTTTTTCAGTTTAACCGTCAACTCGTGACCAACTGGCTGGTTTGCTCAACATAAAACAAATCAGGGTGGATCGAACCGCCAGAGTTACCGAATCCCGGTTGAACCGGTCGGACCGGCCGGTCCGAGCCTGAAAACATTGCTTATATGTTTAATATTTAAGAATTTGTCTTCTTTTAGCATCTATTAACTAGCAAGTTTACTTATATCTTCATGTAATTCATTTACAGATTTCAGTCACATATTAGTTTTGATGTGGAAGTATGTGGGTTCATACAAATACAACACATTGGTTATTAAGTGATGAGAGGTTACATTGTGTACTGATTCAGTTGTTAGTCGGAAACTATGCTTCTTTCGAGAGTTTGTGTCACAAACATAGAAGCAAAGCATTGATATACCTTTCATGTTTATAATCTCCAACAGTTTTATAGAAAATTAGAATCAATACAAGACAAGCATAACCAAGAGATGAAATTAAGAGCAAATCATAAATGTGATGATAAGCACAAAACAATCAAAACCAATGAGTAGAATGATAACAGGGAATCAACTTTGTGATGAAACCCTAGAAATTTGGAAGGTTGATGAGATAGCAGGAAGTGTGTGTATGAAAGCTTGCTTCTTCTCTCCAACCCTAACATCTTATTTATAGCATAAGGAAGCCCATCAACAAAAACAGCAGCCCATGTCCAACAACAATAAGCCTAGTAGCACTTACAGCAGCCCATCAACAATTAAAAATATGCAAAACAAGAAAACCACAAATGCATTAGGAAATGAATTAGAAGAATTAGACAAACATTAGACAATTTAACACCCTTCCCCCTAATTCAATTTTCAAATGCATCAAACATATGAAGTCTGGAACAAAGGTAATCATGCTAAGCAGGGAGCAAACCTTTAGTGAAAATGTCGGTAGGCTGCTGATCCGAAGAGATGGAGACCGTTTTAATAAAGCCAAAGTAAAATTTTTCTTGTAAAAAAACAAGTCAATTTCAAAATGTTTTGTTCGATCATGGAAAACAAGATTAGCAGCGATAGATAAAGCTGCTTTGTTATCACAAAACAGATTAATTGGCTGAGAAACTGATTTTTTTAATTCCTGTAGGAGATTACACAATCGCATGACCTCACACGTCACAGCACACATTGCTCGATACTCGGCCTCGGCAGAAGATCGAGAAATAGTGCTTTGTTTTTTACTCTTCCAGGAAATAAGAAAATTTCCTAGAAAAACACAAAAACAAGTAACCAACTTCCTAGAACCCAGACACTTTCCCCAATCAAATTCAGCAAAGGTACATAGATCAAACGAATCACATTTACTAAACAAAATACCTCTGCCGGGAGCACGTTTCAAATAATGTAGAAGTCTTAGGGCAAGTTTTAAATGAATTTCAGTTGGAAAATGCATGAATTGACTCAAAATTGAACTGAGCAGGAAATATCAGGACGAGTTTCAGAAAAGTAAATGAGTTTCCCTATTAGTTTTTGATACTCAGTTTTATTTATTAAAGCAGTGGAGTCATGTTGACAAAGGGCTGCAATTATATGATGTTGCTCTAATGGTGTACTGACAGGTTTACAAGCAGACAAACCAAACTCAGCCAATAGCTCAATATAGTATTTTCGTTGAGAAAGACAGATACCTTTTCCAGATTTAATTACTTCAATTCCTAAGAAATATTTTAGCAGCCCCAAATCTTTTATTAAGAATTTTGAATTTAAAACAGCTTTGACAGAAGCAATTTCTTCTTCCCAATTCCCGGTCACAATTATGTCATCCACATATACCAACAAAACAAGAATTTTTGTACAATTTGATTTCACAAATAGGGACTAATCGGTTTTACTTTGAGTAAAACCAAAGTCAAGCAAAACACCGACAAGTTTTTGATTCCACATAAAAGGAGTCTGTTTTAGGCCATATAATGATTTTTTAACTTGCACACACGGGTATCTTGTTTAGAAAAGTAACCTTCCGGTAAAGTCATATAGACATCCTCATTTAGATCCCCATATAGTAACGCATTATTCACATCAAGTTGATAGAGGGGCCAGTCAAATTGAACAGCGAGAGAAATCACAACCCTAATTGTAACCATTTTAACTACGAGCGAGAATGTCTCATCAAAATCAATTCCCTCACGTTGACTATACCCCTTAGCAACTAACCTCGCTTTATATCTCTCAATCTCACTCATGGATTTGTATTTGATATTGTTGACCCATTTGCTTCCTATAGGTGTTCTATTTGGAGGAAGGTCAACAAGTTCCCAAGTATTGTTTTTATTTAAGGCAACCATCTCATTATCAGTGGCAGCCTCCTTGTACTTACGTGGTTCAATACTTTTATTTAAGCTAGAGATAAAGCAATAGTTTTCATAACTAAGATTGGATTAATTCATAACACGTTCGAGCCCATATTTAACCTTACCCTCTACGATAAAGTCTTGAAGTTTTCTAGGGGGTTTACAGTTCTGGTAGATCTCCTTAGATTAGCTGAAACTGATGGAACAGGTGGAGAAATAGACCCCTCAGAAGGTTTAGCCTGGTCATTTACCTCAATCGCATGTTCAACCTCGCAAGTACCTTCACCTAGGGGAGGAGGTGGCACAGAAAGTACCTCACACTTAGCCCGAGGACTGCTAACAGGCTGCTGACCAGTAACGTCAGTATCAAATGTCACCTCTCATCATCATCGGGGATTTTATTACTTAAAGGAGCATTGGGTGAGTTAAAGTCAACTAAATCAAACAATTTAAAAGAATCACACAGATTTCCAAGCTCAGTTTTGTTTTTAAAAAAATTCTTTATTTTCTTTGAAAGGGAAAATAGTTTCATAGAATTTTACATCACGAGAAAATAGAACAGTTTTTTTTATCTAAACTCCATAATTTGTAACCCAGACACCTAAAGAGCTTTAAGTGAGAAAGAGAGGGTGCAAAACCAAATAACAACTCATAGGGAGATCTACCATTACGAACAGATGAAGGGGTCCTGTTTATTAGGTATGCAGCAGTTAGAATAAATTCGAACCAAAACTTAAAAGGCACACCACTCTCAAACAGTAATGACTTAGCTACATTCAACAGGTGTCGATGTTTTCTTTCGGCGATCCCATTTTGTTGAGGAGTGTGGGGACAAGAGGTTTGATGTAAAATATCATTTTTCCGATTAGATTCAGTAAATCTATGATTTACAAACTCGGTCCCGTTGTCACTTCTAAAAATCTTAACCGACCTGTCAAAGTGATTTTTTAAGAGATTTGTAAAACTTTCTATGTTATGAAAGACCTCATCTTTATTATGCAACAAGAATACCCACATCGCCCTCGTAAAATCATCGACAATAGTTAAAAAATATTTGAAATCCTCACGACTTTGAAACTTATAGGATCCCCACACATCTAAGTGAACCAAGTCACCAAGGGATTTGGTAACATGATCACTTAGAGGAAATGGTTCACGGTGTTGTTTAGCTCTATGACAAACCTCACAGAGCATTTGGAAATCATTAGTGTTTTTGTTGTTTGATTTACCAAGAATTTTTAAGACATGTTTAGAGGGATGGCCAAGTCGTGAGTGCCAAAGATTAGAGATACTGTGGCTATTAAGACATAAATTCGCACAGTTCGATCCTACCCCACATAAATAAAGACCATCAACTTGATCACCAATCACCAGGACTCTCTTTGTGAGTGAATCCTGAATATAACAGTAAGAGTCATTAAATGTGATAGACACTTTGTTATCACGGGCAAGCTTATACACAATGATTAGGTTGACACAGTATTCAGGGACCACAAATACATTGTTTAAAGTAATCTTGTCACCTAGCTTGAGACAACCAATTTTAGTTACCAACGCATTTGTTCCATTTGGGTGCTTAACTTTAACATTAAAATCCGTGACATCTATTTGATTAAACACATTTTTGTCACTCATAACCATATGTTGATTCGCCCCTGATTCTATTATCCACCCAAAATCATTATTTTGATTTGAATCAGAAGAGAAGTTAAATATGGTTTGAGTTTGACAATTCGGATAATAGGAACAAAAATTATTACCTCCTATATTTGAGCTTTGAGGATCTTCATTTGATTTTTCATTAAGTAATCCTAACAATTTTGAAATCTGATCAGTTGTAAGAGCTGTCATTGGTGCCATAGATGAAGAGTTGGATGAACCAGATTTGTTAGAGGTGAAATTATTTGATTTTGAGTTCTGACCAGATGTGTGCCCTCCCTTTTATTTATTGTTTTGGGGATACCCAACCAATTCAAAACATCTTTCTATGGTATGACCCAGTTTATTACAATGAGAGCACTTTAGGTTAGGATTGGGTCCCCTAGTATTCCTCTTCTTGTTATCTGAAAACTGATTTACTTTTAATGCAAAACTCATATTTTGTGAGGTTTTGGAGGAGCTGTTCACATTTTGGTGAGACTCCTCTTTTGATATGATTGAAAAAGCAGTTTTTAAGGTAGGGAAGGGTTCTCTAGTTAGAAGATTAGTTCTTACAGGTTGATAGATATCATCAAGACCCATAAGAAACTGAAACAGTCTTATCATGTGATTGAAGTCATTAAACTCTTTCGAGGTTTTGCACAAACATGACGGAAATTGACCATGTTATCAAATTGTTTCCACATTGAATTTAATTTGTAATAGTAGTCTGAAACAGGACTACCTGTCAGGACCGTGTACGTATGGAATACTAACTGATAATGCGTGAAACCAGATAGTATAGTGCGGAATCCTATTTGATTGGCAATCCAATCAGTTAGAATGCAATCTCGATCAATCTAACGATTAAAGAAACGTTAAGAGCGAGTAGAAAAAGATCCGATGCGAACTATGAACTTCGAATAGGCTTTCTGGACGCTCTGGACGGCTAGGTTATGAGTATGTGTCAAAAGTTACATTTTTCCACGTATTAAGTGGTATTTATAGGTTTGCATTCTTCATTCGTGCGACTAAACCATTAGCATGGTTCAATCGTTTGACTGAACCATTAGCATGGTTCAGTCGTGCGACTGAGTCAATCTTATGTCTCACTCGTACGACTGATCCAGTCGTCTGGTTCAGTCGTGCGACTAGTTCATTAGCATGATGTATTCATGCGTATGGTCCATAAGTATGATCCATTAGCATGAATCATCATATAACAACTTCAAACCTATATAATAAGTTTATATATATGAATCAGATATAAGTAAACATCAAAGCACAAATCATATATTATTACATTGTTTCATTACACATATGTAAGCCATGATAGATTTTTATATTACGCTTTGGCGATGTTACCTAGCAAATAAAAGGCCTGCTAGGTGATCAAAATCGCCCTGCGTCCCGGTGTTTTTGCGCAATAAACCCTCCGGCCGAAGACTAGGCACATAAACTAGGGACATATGTATCAACAAACTCCCCCTTGAACCTAGTTTACTTTAATGTCTGACATCCTTCATATGCTCCTCAAACCTCTTGTACTTCTCCTCTCTTGTGACTTCTGCGTGTATTTCAAACACAAAGCAGAGCCGTATCACATTCTGGAATTAGAGAGCTTGTAAAATATCCTGTGTGTCATAGAACAGTGGCCACTTGTATAAAGTGTAGACATTTTCAGCTGACAAGTTGGTAAGCCATATTGGGTCAAATACCCTGATAGTTTCCATTCTGCCCTCTCTGTTTAGAACTATTACCGCTTCTGTTAGTTATATTTTTAGTCATAAATTATAATAATTTTAGAGTATATTTTAGCATATATTTTGCATTAGTTGCATGCATTTTTCAATTATTTTATATAATAGAAGTTTTGTGGAATGGAATCTACTTTGGTGTGTTTTGATTTGATTTGTAGGTGCATTCAATTGAGAGAGAAAAAAAAAGACTTAAAGGAAAATATTTATTAAGTAGAATCTTGAAATTTAAAGAGTGCAGGGAAAATTCTTAAACTTTAGGAATTTTTATTGAATATGATTATCTTCGGATTTTTTTGAAGATAGAGAACAATAAAGCCTAAAAAGATGGATCTGCAAGTTAATGGAGAAGAATAAATAGAAGAAGAAAAAAAAAGGAGGCATCTTTGAGCACCTTGGAAGGATTTTGAAGAGATTATTTTGAAGAATCAAGTTCAAGAAGCAACGAGGAGCAATAGCAATTTAGGTTTCTTTACTGGTTTTCGATTCGTACGTTTTATTTTATTTTAGTTTTGATTGATCTAGTCGTCATGTCCGGCTAGAACAATCCTTGATTTCAACATTAAGGTTTAATTTCTATGATTTTGGGTTGAACTTATGTGAAGCAATTATGAGATGTTTTTATTTTGATGGTTTGTTTGTTTGATTCTTGATCTTAACCCGGATCTAATCCGTTATATATTAGATTGTTAATAAAATTGGCCACTTTATTAATTTCTCTAATAAAGTTCTTCAAGATTTAAAACCCTAATCAAGTTTTGAGTTTTGATATAAGGAACAATTAACGGTTTGAGTTTGTCTATGAATTCATTCTCGTTATAGAATCACACAATCTAGTTAAGCATACCGAACGGCGTGTGTGTTTAATTATAATCGATACTTCTATCGTTGCAACCCGCACGCTAAGATCCGAACGGCGTGAGCTTAGAGTAGCGGGTTGGCTCCAATCAACGAACTGCGATTGATTGGACATTAGATAGAGGGGATATCCGAACGTCGTGATGTCTAGTATCGATACAAACCATAAATTGAAAATTGTCATCGCACCGTAATCGTTAATGATCATAAGCCAAGCCGAGTCAAGAAATTACCTTAGTGTTGGGATTAGTTTTTATATTTAAATTTACTTCACCATTTAATTAACGTTTTTAGTAATCCCTTTTTCATAATTAAAAAATACAAAAAAATGTCAATTTTCGTTTTTCCAGCAGAACCGTAACACGGCCGCGTGGGATTTCCTTAACAGTTTTGACACGGCCGTGTCAGCTCACTGGAATTTTTTTTCTACTTTTTGCAATTTACTTATAGTCTTAGTTTTTAGCTAAAGCCCCACCTTCCTTAGACTATAATCAATCAAAGTAACTGTGCTAAAACATTTTTGGTATAAAATAATTGACACGTATCTCTGAGGACACGAACCCTACTTCCACTCATACTATTCTTAGTGTGTGTGACAGTAGGTTCACACTATAATATTTTATTTGTTGGATTCGACACCCAACAAATTGGCGCCGTTGCCGGGGATACGCCGATTCTAACTGTTTTATTCCAAGATCTTTAAGTACAGGTACACATTTTCATAAACACCATGGCAGCTGAACAAACACTTAGGAAGTGGGCGACTCATGATGTCATCCAACAACCACTTTGCATCAATTATCCTGCTATGGAGAACTTCGAGCTTAAATCTAGACTCATTCATTTATTGCCTCTCTTCCGAGGTCTAGATAATGAGGATCCTTACAAGTTCTTAAAGGAATTTCATGTTGTGTGTTCCGGAATGAAACCACATAATATTACTGAAGGTCAAATCAAGCTAAGGGCATTCCCCTTTGCTCTGCAAGACTCAGCAAAAGAATGGCTTTATTACCTACCACCAGGGTCGGTATCCACTTGGAATGATCTTGCAAAATTATTCTTAAATGAGTATTTTCCAGAACTGAAAGCTTCCATGCCACGTAAAGAGATTATCAGGATCAAACAAGCAAAAAGAGAAGCTTTACACACTTATTGGGAGAGATTTCAGAAGTTGTGTGCTAGATGCCCACAACATGGTTTATCCGAACACCAACTGCTTCAATACTTTTGTGAAGGTCTTGAACCATTAGAGAGGCGTTTGATAAATGCTTCTTGTGGGGGAAATTTATTTGACAACACACCAAGTCAGCTTAGAGCCTTGATCACATCTATAGCAGAAGACACAAAGCATTGGGATCAAGAAGAAGAGTGGTATGTCGACACATCACATGGGGTTAAAAAAGATAGTACACCTCAATCAAAACTAAACTTGTTGAATTGACAAAAGCAGTCATGCAACTTGCTAAGGCTAAAGGCGTGGAACCATCTTTTCAAGCTTGCGAGGTATGTTTACAAATTGGACACCGCACAGATATGTGTGACATGTTGGGAGAGGAAAAGAAACAAGAACAAACAATGGAAACCTATTTTGGACAAAACTCAAGACAATACCGACATCCCCAATACAATCTGAATTGGGTACATCCTTCTAATATAAGCTACCAACAAAGCCCTTCACAATATCAAGCACTACCTTCGTTCCAAACAACAGATCAACACAATTACCAGCCTAGTCGACAAAAACAAGTAGATAGCTCAGAAATGTCCTTGGAAGACATCGTTAAAAGGTTAGCCACTAGCACCCAATCATTCCAAGACGATACAAAGGCTAGCATAAAACACTTACAACACCAAATAACTCAACTTGGTAGTTCGATAAGCAAGATAGAGTCCCAAGGAAAATTACCCTTGCAAACCGAGAATTACCCAAAGCATAATGTTAGTGCCCTTACCTTGATAAGTACAACACAAGAAGAAGAAGTTACTGTTGAAAAAATGGATAAGGGGGAAGAAATGGTTTTTGAAAAGCAAGACAAAGAAAAGAAAAAGGTGCTAGGACCAGTTGAAAGTGAAGTAAATATCACTCATCACTCTCCATTCTCTTCACGACTACGAAACACAAAAAGGGAAAGAGAAGATAAAGAAATCGTGGAGGCATTCACAGAGGTAAAAAAGAGGCCACCTTACTATTGCAAAGATCAAGTGTTTAACAAAAGTTTTGATGATGATACGACTGAAGAAATAACGGAAAAGTCCAAGCTTGGGAAGGTGATGATGGAAGTATTGATATTCATGAGTCCACAAAAGAAAACAAGGTATGAAGATCAAAAAATAGAATTACCAATTACTAATGAAAAAGTTTTTCTTTTTATTCCACAGGCACCAGATTGAAGGAGATGAAGCCTAAGTCTAGCCAAAGACGTTAAAGAAAGGCGCTATGCGGGAGGCAACCCGTATTTTCGTTATCTTTTTATTTTTATTTTTTAAAATCTTATTTTACATTAAGATATTTTGTTTTGTATTGTGTCAACAGAAGGTTGAAACAGTCGTGTCGAAAACTATTCATAAAAATGGAACGGCCATGTCAGGAATGGAAAAATACAGAACTGTGAAACGGCCACGTAACGATTGCTTTATAAGACAGACACGGCCGAGTAAACCTTCTGAGTTAAAAAAATGCTTAAAGCTGTCTCTAACCAGAATTGCTACTTGGCTTTTTCATGACCTTGACTTCACAACCACATCTATCCTTCGTTCTTTCCACCGTCACTTGCCAACATCAGCCACCTTAGTAAATTCCATCTCACTCTCTACTCCAAGCCTCGAGGACGACGCTGAATTCAAAGCTTGGGGAGAGGTAATTTTAATTTCTTTTTCGTCTTATTTATCATTCAATTACATATTGCATTTAGGGTTGCATCATGGTCATGGTAATATTAGGTATGCATTACATTAGTGTAAAAGAAAAGTCAAAAAAGAGGAAGAAGGTAACACTTTCGTAGCCTTGGGAAAGATTTTGAGAATGACATGAAAAATGATATTACCTTTTATTATGCTAATCGTAGGTTGCGTATACAAATAGGTTGATAGTAATAAATAGATAGATGTGCTCCGTTATGCTAGTGCCCTTTGTTTTTGGATTTACAAGGATAAAACATCTAATAGTCATGTGTGCTTAATACTGATCTGATCACATAAGGAGACTGAGACCTAGCAAAAATAGGTTGAGAGCCAAGTCCAAATGAAAAAAAAGAAAAAAAAAAGAAAAAGAAAAAAAAAGAGAAGAAAAATAAAAAAAAAGAGAAGACAAGAAAAAAAGAAGAAAAGTTAGTTATATGATAAATAAGCCGCAATAATGGCAACAAAAAAATCATTTGTGATCTTGTGTGGTGAAAAATTGACCATTTGCTCTCTATAGTCCTTGAGGTTAGGAAGGTTTCCACCGTGTGAAGAAAAGTGTTGGCACACTTAAATGACTAATTTAACATGCATTAATTGATATGAAACGATAAATCCAAAACTCAAGGGTTAGAGGATCATAACTAGCAAATTGGGCACATTTGTTTATAAAAATCTTGAAAACCTAATTTGTCCACGACAACTAAAAATTAGCATAAGAAGATGATTTTATGCTCATACTTCTTACGTGGGGCTAAGAATGATATTGCCAATATTCTAATTATATGACTATATGCGTTGTTTTCACTTTCCGGTTTATTCCTAGTCTTGACTTCCTTGAGGACAAGGAAAGGTTTAAGCTTGGGGAGATTTGTTAGTTATATTTTTAGTCATAAATTATAATAATTTTAGAGTATATTTTAGCATATATTTTGCATTAGTTGCATGCATTTTTCAATTATTTTATATAATAGAAGTTTTGTGGAATGGAATCTACTTTGGTGTGTTTTGATTTGTTTTGTAGGTGCATTCAATTGAGAGAGAAAAAAAAAGACTTAAAAGAAAATATTTATTAAGTAGAATCTTGAAATTTAAAGAGTGCAGGGAAAATTCTTAAACTTCAGGAATTTTTATTGAATATGATTATCTTCAGATTTTTTTGAAGATAGAGAACAATAAAGCCTAAAAAGATGGATCTGCAAGTTAATGGAGAAGAATAAATAGAAGAAGAAAAAAAAAGGAGGCATCTTTGAGCACCTTGGAAGGATTTTGAAGAGATTATTTTGAAGAATCAAGTTCAAGAAGCAACGAGGAGCAATAGCAATTTAGGTTTCTTTACTGGTTTTCGATTCGTACGTTTTATTTTATTTTAGTTTTGATTGATCTAGTCGTCATGTCCGGCTAGAACAATCCTTGATTTCAACATTAAGGTTTAATTTCTATGATTTTGGGTTGAACTTATGTGAAGCAATTATGAGATGTTTTTATTTTGATGGTTTGTTTGTTTGATTCTTGATCTTAACCCGGATCTAATCCGGTATATATTAGATTGTTAATAAAATTGGCCACTTTATTAATTTCTCTAATAAAGTTCTTCAAGATTTAAAACCCTAATCAAGTTTTGATTTTTGATATAAGGAACAATTAACGGTTTGAGTTTGTCTATGAATTCATTCTCGTTATAGAATCACACAATCTAGTTAAGCATACCGAACGGCGTGTGTGTTTAATTATAATCGATACTTCTATCGTTGCAACCCGCACGCTAAGATCCGAACGGCGTGAGCTTAGAGTAACGGGTTGGCTCCAATCAACGAACTGCGATTGATTGGACATTAGATAGAGGGGATATCCGAACGTCGTGATGTCTAGTATCGATACAAACCATTAATTGAAAATTGTCATTGCACCGTAATCGTTAATGATCATAAGCCAAGCCGAGTCAAGAAATTACCTTAGTGTTGGGATTAGTTTTTATATTTAAATTTACTTCACCATTTAATTAACGTTTTTAGTAATCCCTTTTTCATAATTAAAAAATACAAAAAAATGTCAATTTTCGTTTTTCCAGCAGAACCGTAACACGGCCGCGTGGGATTTCCTTAACAGTTTTGACACGGCCGTGTCAGCTCACTGGAATTTTTTTTCTACTTTTTGCAATTTACTTATAGTCTTAGTTTTTAGCTAAAGCCCCACCTTCCTTAGACTATAATCAATCAAAGTAACTGTGCTAAAACGTTTTTGGTATAAAATAATTGACACGTATCTCTGAATACACGAACCCTACTTCCACTCATACTATTCTTAGTGTGTGTGACGGTAGGTTCACACTATAATATTTTATTTGTTGGATTCGACACCCAACAGCTTCACTCGTCCTCCAGTCATTATACCACCATTTGAAATGTGGAGTGAAGTCCTGAGGCATTTCCTGTAAGGGAATTTTTCGACATCGTGCGCGGGGGACTCCACTTCAACACTACTTTAGGCTTTCCTGATATGGGATCCACCTTAGACTTGCGAATAAACCTCTTTGGTTGTTGAGGTCTGAAGTTTACCCACCTGGTGTGTTATTCCTTCTTTAATGCACCTTCAAACCAACCAGACATCTTTCTGGGATCAGCATACAATAGATTTAAGCATGCCAGTCGGTTGAGCTCAAAGCCTGGGAGAGTCTTCCGATCATGAGGATACCTGAAGTACTCTATTCCCTTCTCCCTTTTTACAGCATAAACGTTTAAGTCCTCAAAATACGCCCATGCTATGATCTTGCCAGACACTTTCTGATGACGTTTGACTCTATAAAGCTTTGTGTAGGCATTCTGCTTTTGGGGCGTGCGCTGGGCTTTCATCTCAGCAAAACAAGCTGCCCATTCAGCTTTTTTGATATCAACGTTTTCGTTCGAAGCTTGGGTTGAGCTTTCTTCCTTATATTTTTCTTTCTCAACTTCATCCAGCTTCTCAAAAGTACCACTGTCGAAGGGTTCACCCAAATTGGGTATACCATTACCTTCGTGGTCAGTGTACTCTTGATAATGTTCAGCAGTGACGTCCTCGATCTCAATTTCATCAACATCGTTCAGCTCATCGTCAATAGCCACATCAACTTTTGGAGCATCTTTGTCAATTTCATCAGGATTGAGTGGGAACATCTCAGCTAGCTAGTCATCAGTTTGATTTAAGCATTCAACTCATCACACATTAATCATTAATCAAGACATTTAAACATAAATAATCATTAATTGCATTAATGTAACACATAATTGAAGTACAAAAGTTTCAAATACATAAACATCTAATCATTACTTTTGGCTTGATCTGTAGTCTATTCAGCTTGAGTCAGACGAGTACATTACACCATCTTCAATCAGTTCCTTAAAGGATACTTGATCGGGCTGAAAGTATCACACTGCGGATGCACCAGGAGCTTAGTTTCAACTTCACGGTCATCACCTTCTTCTAGGATCTTTAGTACTTCTTCAGCAAGCTTTTGGCTCTGTTGTGGATCAATCTGCTGTTCATAGGCCTGAGAGATATTCCACTGGATCCAATAAGCATCAACATCTTGTACATTAAGCGACATAACCTCGTTAGCTTCTTGAGAATCTTCATCATCCATGCCACCACCCATTTGCATAGCATTATTCCCATCTCTGTCCAAAAACATCGTCTTCTTCCTCTCCATCAAGTAGGAAAAGAGCATGTGAGAGCACTTGAACAGGTGGTTTAACATAAGTGCTACGTATGCCTTCTGGATTTGGTCAGACATCTCATCAATTCCTCCTCTCCTTGAGGCTATGCACTTACGAATGACATGAGCTAAGCACCTGAACTGGGGGCACAAGTTTCTCTTGTTGAGCAAACCTGCGTTGATGTCCCTAGTGTACTTCATCTTTAGAAAAGCATCTACCTACGCACATATGTTGTGCTTGGTGTTCATTATCCATCGTTCAGCCATATTGCTGCAACACAAGAAATATATACGTTAGAATTTGAGTAAATGGATGACATTTGAATTTTAATGAACTTGAATCATTTTGTTCAGTCGTGCGAATGGATAATGCGACTGAGTCTTAGTCGTGCGATTGAGCTTAGTCGTACGATGGAGCCTGCGACTGAGCTTAGTCGTATACTGTCCCATGTGGTTGAACCAGTCGTGCGACTGAACTCATACGCATGGTTCATTTGTGCGATTGAATCATACGCTTAGCTCATATGTGCGATTGAGGTTCATCAGCATGTCCATTCGTATGTAGCTTTGTTTGATACTTTAAATTCAAATCTTAGTCTAAACTTGATGTTAAACGTTGTATTTTGGCTCATTAGACTCGCAAACACTCAAAATAACACCTAATACTCTTTAAATTAACGATTAAGTCCATTTTAGTGGTTTATTTTGAGTAGTTTGTTTAAGTTCTTGTTTTGAGCAATTTCGGTCATTTGGGCTTGATAAAACCGGACATTGAAGTCGATTTTAGTCTCTCATTACCTGTAGATGCAGAGAGTACACGTTAGAATCACAAACACGATGCTAAATCAGTCGGTCACATCCATTCTTGCGATTGGTTCATTCTGGTGATCCAATCGCATGGATTGACCCATACTTATGGTACAATCGTAAGTCTACTCCATACGTATGGTTCAATCGTGCGATTGGCTCATACTCATGATCCAATCGTGCGACTGGTCCATACTTAAGGTCCAGTCGTGCGAATGGCTCAGACTTATGAGTTTGACCTCATACACTTTCAAACACTTTACCTGTTAACTATTGATAAGACGTTATGACCGATGATCATCTTAGACATGACCTTTTTAATTTGAAAAACTGTTAGATCACCTCAGACGTGATCCTTTTAACTTAAAACTGATTGGTCACCTCAGACGTGACCCCTTTTAGTTTGAAACTGATTGGTCACCTCAGACGTGACCCTTTTAATTTAAAACCCGATTGGTCACCTCAGGCGTGACCCCTTTTAGTGAGTGATTCACATATTGAATCAAGATGTATAGTCCAACTTTTACCTACCAAATGACTAAAAATAAATAGAAAAGAATAAGTTGAAATCAAAGACAGAACAAGACATTTTTTTGGGTTTTTTATTTAGAGATGGATTCAAATCTTTTAGAAAACCGTCAAGCAGATTTTTCTTCCTGAACAGCACAGCTTCGAGTTAATTTGATCATTTCTGAAATAATTCATTATGGAATCATACAGGTATATCAGAATCATTTGGGATATTTTAATAAAACATTTTGATGCTAGATTCTTGTTTTGACCGAGAGTCAATAACAATTTTAGGAAATCATACTAGAGCTATAAGATGCACATAATGATTTTGACTGTCAAGAATTATAGCCACGATAATTGTCAATATATTTGTCCTCTTAAAGCCATACACAGATTTTTTTTACTCACATTGGTGATGCGTTAGGTTATATTATTTCAACAAGCATTTGTGGATCCCACACTTATATGGTAATCAACATTCCTCAGGAGATTTTTGAGCGGTCTACGGGTATTTGACAAGAAGAGACTATTCTAAGAGCTTTCAAAGAGATGCCAAGCCTCAGGTCAGTGCCATCGCACAGCAGAGTGGCGCAAACAACAATGAATTCTAGAATATTTAGATTATGCTTATCCTCAAGTTAGTGCCATCTCACAGTAGAGAGGTACACAACCTATCTTCTTGTGAGAGCATTTTTTCTTTTCTTTTTGCACGTAATGCACCTACAACATTAGTCATTAGCTTGATTGCGCTTAACAATTTTTTTATGTGCTTTGCTCAATTTTTATGGTCATCCGCACATATTTATGGCGTTTATTTTGCTCGTCACCCCTTATCGGAAATGCGTTGATTGTGTTAACCAGGGATAAGATGGGAACCCACAGCAGGTTGAACAATTTAGTTTGAATTTATGTCACCAATGAGGTCTACTCATCTATTGTGTTGAATCTACCGACACATCATACAATGGACTAGCAACCTCTAGGTCTAGTTTCTCTATGTTACCTCAGTAGCAGACTAGTTTTACTATCATTTTTCCTTTTATTTTGCTTAGACTTCTCAGATTTATACTTAGAATTTTGCATCTTAATCATTTAGGTGCTTTTGAGGTCCGAAAAAATTTGTTCCCTGTGTACTATCATTTTCCATAAGCGTTGAATCAGAGTCACAGATTTGATTTCATTTCTTTTTAGCTAAGCTGCCCTCCTCCCTCGTTTTTTTTAAGTAATTTAAATACCGTACGAGTTAAATACTAAACTAACCTATTCTCCCCCTAAAATTCTAAAACCGAAAATCTTTTGGTGTTTTTGGATTTTAATAGACAGGAAAATAAAATAAATAAAAGAAAATAAAAAGAAACAAAAACAGAAAAATGTCGGACTACGCACTTTCTTCTTCTAGAATCACATCACTTTTCTTTTTCACGTCATTAACCTCTAAAAGATATAAAAACCTCGGTTTATCAAATGCTTTTGTGTAGAGGTCGGCGCGTTGAAAGTCCGTATTAATTTTAACAACATCGATTAATTGTTTTTTAATACAGTCACGTATAAAGTGATATCTAATACCGATGTGTTTAGTTTTAGGATGTTGGACCGGATTTTTGGTGACAGCAATAACAGCAGAATTATCAACAAAAATAGGAGTGTTAGAGAATTGCAATCCGTAGTCGTGCATTTGCTGTTGAATCCAAATGATCTACGAACAGCAACTTGCAGCAGCAACGTATTCAGCTTAACAAGTTGACAGAGCAATCGATGACTGCTTCTTACACTGCCATGTGACTAACTATCTACCAAAGAATTGACATCCTGCAGAAGTTGACTTGTAATTCATCTTGCAACCACCATAATCCGAGTCACTATACGTTGTAAGCTCAAAATCATCATCATGAGGATACCACAACCCGAGTGTTGGAGTACCCTTCAGATAGCGAAAAATCCGTTTAACACCAATGAGATGATTTACTTTTGGTTTTTCATGATATCTTGAACAAAGACATGTGGCATACATGATATAAGGACGAGACGCTGTGAGATACATAAGGGATCCGATCATTCCTCTATACATTGTAGCATCAACCAGATCACCATTTTCATCGGGTGCCACATCATGATTCGTGGCAAGTGGAGTTCCAGCAGCTGAAGCATTCTCCATGTCAAACCGACTGAGGACGTCCCCTATATTTTTGGTCTGATGCAGGAAGATTCCTTTTGGTGTCTGATCCACCTATAGTCCTAGGAAGAACTTCATCTCCCCTATTGCACTCATCTCGAACTCTGCTTTCATTACAGATTCAAATTCTTTACATAATTCTTCATTCTTGGAACGAAAGATTATGTCATTAACATATATCTGTACCAGCAGTAAGTCGCCATCTTTTTCTTTGATGAACAATATACAGTCAATCACTCCTCTGCGAAAACCATGTTTCACCAAATGAGTTGAGAGTTTATCATACAAGGCTCTAGGGGCTTGATGGAGCCCGTAAAGAGCCTTGTCCAGTTTGTAAACTCTGTCCAGATGATAAGGGTCCTCAAATCCTTCGGGTTGACTGATGTAGACTGTCTCACGAATTTCACCATGAAGGAATGCACTTTTGACATCTAGTTGATAAACTTTAATCTTCATGTAAGATGCATAGGCTAGGAAGATACGGATTGCTTCCATTCTAGCCACAGGTGCAAACACTTCATTGTAGTCAATGCCTTCGACTTGTCTGAATCCTTGAACTACAAGCCGAGCCTTATTCCGAATTATGACCCCTTATCATCTTTCTTGCACTTCAAGACCCATTACCATAGCACCTTTTGGTCTATCCACCAGTGTCCATACTCCTAGCTTCTTAAATTATAGGAGTTCTTCTTGCATGGCACTAACCCATGCCTCATCGTTTAAGGCTTCACTTACATATTTTGGCTCAAATTGAGACACAAAACATCAATAAGCACCGTAATGAAGATAGCCTTTTTCCATGACTGAGGCATAATCAGCTGAGTAGAGCTAATTTCGTGTATGTACTCCTGATTGTACATCCCCTATGACGTTGTCCAGAGGATGATATACAGTTGTATGAGATCTGGGAGTGGTGAGAACAGCTACCTCATTATCTAGATTGTGAACCACAACCTCAGTATCTGAAGCTGTTGGAGTATGAGGTTCCGAAGTGTCAGAGGCATCAGGATTTGATGCTTGTGTACTTTCATTGGTGGGAACCTGTTCCTCCTAATTCACATTTTTAGTCTCAACTGCTTCATCTTAAGAAGAAAAATCACTTACTTCAAGCTCTCCCCCTGAAGGGCTAGAAGTATCATCTAGGGACTCAATCTCCTGACTTGTTGAATTATTATAAACTCTCTCGTTTGGTATATTGTATCCTAGAAAGATCCCTTCTTCAGCCTTCTCACTGAATTCCCTGACTGAGTTTTCTTCAGCAGCGTACATGGTGCGCCAAATGGTTCGAGGTGCTCCAGATTAGGTTGAAGAGCAACTCATAACACGTTTGACCATGACGTTTGACCACCAAGACTCTATTGAGGGTGTAACATGCATTGGCAACTGCCTCGTTCCAAAATTGGATAGGCAGTTTCGAGTCGGCTAGCATCGTTCTTGCTGTCTCTATCAAGCTCCTGTTCTTTCGTTCAGCAACTCCGTTCATTTGTGAAGTGTAGGCAGATGTGAACTGGTGTACAATTCATTTCTCTTTGCAGAATGCCTCAATCCACTGGTTCTTGAACTCCGTGCCGTTTTCTAATCGAATCCGTCTCACTTTCAGCTTGTAGAGTGATTCCAATGTAGTTACCAGCTGTTTGAAGGATTCAAATGTCTCTGATTTGGATTTTAGAAACATCACCCAAGAGAATCTTGAGTAATCATCCATGACTACATACCAGTACAAATAACCAGCGATGCTTTTTGTGCTGACACGACCAAACAGATCCATGTGTAGAAGTTCGAGAGGCAGGTCAATGGAATTTACTTTCTTTGCTTTGTGAGACTTCTTGGTCTATTTACCTTTCTTACACGCTACACAAAAATCCGGAAGTTGAAAATTCTTGACATTTACTCCGTTCACTAAATCATTCTGGATCAGATGATTCATCTTCCGTGGATTGATGTGTCCCATTCTCCTATGCCAGGAGATTGAGTCCCTCTCTGTTGCCTTTGACAAGAAGCATTGAAGTTTATGATCGGTTGTGGAGGCTTTTGATAGATCCAAGACATATAAGTCATTATATCTTGAAGCTGACATTAAGATTTTGTCCTCTGAGATAATGTAATCCTTCTTCAATACGTAGCACTTCTTGTTGTCAAAAACAACTTTGAATCCTTTGTCACAGATCTGGGAGACTGAAAGCAAGTTAATCTATAGTTGTTCAACGTAGTTGACCTTATCAAACTTGACTTTCTAGTTTCCCACTTCGCCTTGAGCGGTGATGTATCCTCCTTTATTTCCAGCCAATGATACATGTCCCCCTTTAATTTCTTTGACATTGAAAAGGAGAGACATGTTCCCGGTCATGTGCCTAGACGCCCCACTATCAACAATCCAGGTATTTGTGATAGCACTGTAACGGACACCCTGCACATTAAAAGGAAATGATCAGTTTAGGTTAGGGACCCAAGCCTTAACTGGCTTGGGTGACCTAGAGGAATCACACATCATAAACTCAACCCATTATCCATTTGGGGGTGAGGGCATATCATTCTTCTTATTGTTCTTATTATCAGACAATGGACTTGACTTTTCTTTCCATAAGCCAGTTTTGTGTAAGGCCTGTTTGTGATAAACAGACGACTGGCTTACAATTTGAACTTTAGGTTCATTAATTCTCTTTGGTGGAGTAATAGAACTCCTTTTCTAAGAACTTGGTTTTGTATCATAAAGTTTAATTTTCTGTCTGGGAGTCTGAATAAGGATAGTTTGAAGAAATGTGTTCTCTCTCTCCACAACTGTAGCATGATCTCCCTTCTACATGTTGAGAAAACTGTTTATGTGGAGTTGAGTGTGATACAGGTGTGACATGAGTCTGGTTGGATTTGGTCACTACTCGTTTAGATGATTATGCTTCTTTAACAAAATTAATTGTTTGCACATTCTTAACATCTTTAACCTGTAGTTTATTTGGACTTTGACGTGAAGCATGTGTTTGATTAACTGATTTGGTCATTTTTGGTTCAGAAGTAGACATGTGTGAACCTGACTTTCCATTAACCTTTTCAAATTGATTATCCAAATTTTCAATGGGCATCTTTCCTTTTGATTTGAAAGTAGACTCCTTCTGTTTAGAGACAGAGTTCACCGGTTTACCAGTGGAATCTGGATCACTAACCAGAGGAGTGGACACCACATGATCCTTAATTGGGTTGTTATTTACAGGTCTACATTTTGTATTTAACATGATCTCATGTGGTGGTAGAACTACTTTGTAACCCAACCCTTCCCCATTATTTCGTTCTTTCACTAAGTGTTGAACTATGTGAGAAGAACTGGTCCAACTATGCAGTTTTTGTTTTAAAGAATTTACCTCGACTTCTAAAACTGCTTTTTCTTTCTTTGTTTCTTTCAAAGAGTTTAAATAAAACTTTATATCATTAGCTTGATTAAAGCAACAACCTCGGTTTCCCTTAGTTGTTTACCTAAAAGTTATATTTTTTCTTTGTAACTGCACTCATTTTGTTTTAAAATACGATTAGCTTCCGTGCACAGTTGTAAATCATTTACTAAGTTATCATTGTGGTCTAATAACCTAGAAAATTTCAAATCAATGCTTTCTCTAAATTTGTTACATTCAATACAAGCATGTTTTTCAAAAAGTTGGTCTTTTGTACTTACCTGTGAAGAATCAGTTGAGTCAGCCATCAATGCAGAGTTAGACTCTTCACATGCTGGAGATTTTGAACATGTCGTTCTGAGTTCTTCTTAAACCAGGTGATTTACAACATTCACATCTTCTTCATTATCTGACATTACTTGTTCAACTGTGATTTCACCTTCACTCGCAGAGCCATCATCCAATCCCTCGACACAGGCAATGTTTGATTCACCCGAAGACACAAAACGGAAGGTCCGGTCCTGCCCTTCGTCACCTTGAGCAGTCAAGGCCTTTGTCTCTTTGCTTGAAGAGGTAGTTCCACTCCTGTCTTTGTCTTGATGGTTGAAGGTTGAGAACAGATTTCCGTTACCTGTTTTCTTGGGCTTTACACATTCACGTTTGAAATGCCCCTTTTCACCACAATTAAAGCTTTGGTTTTGTCAAAACCAAAGGTTGTGTCTTTTGTGGCTACTAAATTCTGTCTTGTCTTTTTCACAAACTTTTTCTCCCTTCTGACAGTACTCGCCAAGGCCCACATGATATCCATTCTCTCTAGTTCATTTTCGTCCACCTGCTCGTAATCTTCATCTGCAAGATGGCAATTGCCAATCTTCCCTGCAACTACACCATCATAGGAATGGACAACAGCTACTAGAAGATCCATATGCTCCTTTGCAACTTCCACTGTGATATTACCGAGATTCTCAGTCTTCAACTTAGTAGCATTGGCTTCAGGTACTATATATTGGGTGCAAGATGACCCTGACGTTTTTGATCCTGAAGCAGTGGTTTGGGAAGGAGCTGCTGAACTAGACACAAAGGCAGTTTGAAGTGGTGCTCCTGAACTGGTTGGCGTGGGAGATGAGTTATAAAGTGAAGGATTCTGGTCGTAGGATCCTTTCTGTGACCTGTACTTCATTCACAGTTCTTCCTCTCTTAACTTCATTATGAAATCATTTATATCAAACTTTGCAAGAATATTGTTCTGTCTCAGATTAGACAAAAACGAGTCCCATTTCTCCGGCAAACCATCTGCAAAACTTGACACTTTATCTTCCATAGACATTGTTACCCCATAAGTGTGCAGCTCACTCATCAGATGGTAGAGTCTGTCGATAATATCATCCAAGCTTTCTTTCCCTATTGAGGAGAAGTTTCAAACTCCTTCTTGAGAGCCTTTGCCTTCAAAGCCTTTAATGTTGCATTCCCATCATATCTTTTCTCCAAAGCTTCACATAACTTTTTCGCCTGTTTGTTCTCAGAAAACTGATGAAAGATATCTTTTGGTATCAACTGAGTCAACAGGGCATACACCTTCTTTTCAGCATTGTACTTAGCTTTCTGGTTGTCAGTCATACCTCCCAAAGTTAGCTTAACACCATCAGCACCGACTGGCATACTATAACCTGTCTCAATGGATTCCCAAAGATTGGGATCAACTCCATTTAGATAGATCTCGAACCTCTGTTTCCATTGTGGGTAATCATCTAACATTATAAGTTTTGGTGGTTTATTGTAATTCCCAATTTCATTTTCTAGAAGCAAAAGGTTCTGGATGCGAGAGTCCCTTCCGGCAGTAAAAGCAGAGAACTGATCTTCCATCTCTTTAACCTTTGAACTTTAAAACTAGACTGGCTCACTCGTGCAAATGGACTATACGTATGGATCACTCGTGCGAATGAGGGGTGCGAATGAATTCAATCGTGCGATTGGATTCAGTTGTGCGATTGAAATGGACAAATGGACTCAAACGACTGGAATTGTTCAGTCGTGCGGATGAGGTATGCGATTGGAGTGTGCGAATGAATTCAATCGTGTGATTAGATTCAGTCGTACATATGGAGTGTGCGATTACAGACAAGCAAATGGGGTTGTTTAGTCGTACGAATGAGTGAGCGACTGAGTTCAATCGTACGAATGGGGTGTGCGATTGAGTTCAGTCGTGCGATTGAGCTAATCGTGCGACTGAAGGCTGCTGTTTTTGCAAAATCGAAGGTTTTTGACACTTTGTCACAAAAACACGATTTTTCAAGAACCCTAATCTGTCGTATGCCGAAAAACGTAAACTTTGAGACCTGGAGACGTCGAAAACACTGTTTTACTCAAAAAAAGGTGACTCCTTTGAATGAAAAACGTGATTTTTACACCGAGACTAATCAAATCACACGCTAAATCAAGAGCCAAGGCTCTGATACCACTTGTCAGGACAGTGTATGTACGGCATACTAACTGATAATGTGTGAAACCAGATCAAATAGTGTGGAATCCTATCTGATTGGCAATCCAATCAGTGAGAACGCAATCCCGATCAATCTAACGATTAAAGAATTGTTAAGAACGAGTAGAAAAAGATCAGATGCGAACTATGAACTTGAATAGGCTTTCTGGACGTTCTGGACGGCTAGGTTATGAGTATGTGTCAAAAGTCATGTTTTTCCACGAATTAAGTGGTATTTAGGTTTGCAGTCTTCATTCGTGCGACTGAACCATTAGCATGGGTCAGTCGTGCGACTGACCCATGCGACTGATTCATACGCACGACTGAAAGTTCAGTCGTGCGACTGAGTCAATCTCATGTCTCACTCATACGACTGATTCATACGCACGACTGAAAGTTCAATCATGCGACTGAGTCAATCTCATGTCTCACTCGTACGACTGATCCAGTCGTTTGTTTCAGTCGTGCGACTAGTTCATTAGCATGATGTATTCATGCGTATGGTCCATTAGCATGAATCATCATATAACAACTTCAAACCTATATAATAAGTTTATATATATGAATCAGATATAAGTAAACATCAAAGCACAAATCATATATTATTACATTGTTTCATTACACATATGTAAGCCATGACAGATTTTTACATTAGACACATAAACTAGGGACATATGTATCAACACTACCATTTTAAGAAAATGAATTAATTTTTTGATATAAGAAAAAAAACCGATCCATCCATTTTATCATAGGTTTCCTTCAAGTTCGTCCAAACCTCGGATGCAGGTTTAGAAAAAACTTGTCCTACATACAGTTCTTCCGATATAGAGTTTAGAATCCAAGTGAGCACCACCGAATTACATCTTTCCCATTGACAGGCCAGAACATCATCAATTGTTGATTTTTTACATTTACCGTCTTCAAAACCAGTTTTATTCTTAACTTGTAGTGCTAATTCATAGCACTACCCAAACAGTATAATTATCAGTTCCTTTTAGTTTGACATTAGCAATTGTAAGAACACTGGTGTCAGTGGGATGAAGATACAGTGGGTCACTTGCTTCCAACTTACTAGCCAGAGTTGGATCAGGATTGACAACAGCCATAGCAACGATCAAGACCAACAAAGATGAATAGCAAACAAGCAAGCGCATAAAGAAACAACAAGGATCAGAGGCAGGTTTTCAAACCAATCTTATTGGTAGATCAAGGATTAATCCAAGTTGTATAATGCAACACACAACGAGCTGAGATCACACTAGTGATGCATAGTAAATCAAAGAGTAAGAGAGCAAAACATAAACACAAGAGCGCACCCTTTTTTAGGGAAAAGCCTAAACAGATCTGGTACCCCTAACCTAGACTGGTACCTCTTGATATAAACTCAAGGGTGATGGCACTCCTTGATGAATTTCACAGATCTGGTACCCCTAACCTAGACAAAAAAGCCTAAACAGAATTAACACAAAGATAATTAAAAAGTAAGTGATAAGAAGATCTCACAGTGAGAGCACCCTTTTTTAGGGAAATCCAAGCAAAACTCAACCACCGTAACCTTCACTTAGGGTTATAGTGGTCGAAGAAGAAAAGAAGAAAACCATATGCCAGCCCACACGTCACCAGATAAGATAAAGAAGATAAGGGTTTCTAGACCCCGCAAACTCACCTGAGCCTTAAATCCGAGAAAAATATCGAGGATTTGAAGGTCAAATCCAAAAAATCCACCAGATGTAATAGCCTTCGGAAGATAGATATCACCAACTTAGGGTTTTGAATTGAAACCCTAGATCTTGAGATAAGAAAATACAGCACAACGGAAGAGAACGTTTGGATCAGTGTCCACAATCGAGGCTCTAATACCATGTCACAAACATAGAAGCAAAGCATTGATATACCTTTCATGTTTATAATCTCCAACGGTTTAATAGAAAATCAAAATCAATACAAGACAAGCATAACCAAGAGATGAATTAAGAGCAAATCATCAATGTGATGATCAACACAAAACAATCAAAACCAATGAGTAGAATGAAAATAGGGAATCAACTTTGTGATGAAACCCTAGAAATTTTGAAGGCTGATGAGAGAGCAGGAAGTGTGCGAATGAAAGCTTGCTTCTCCTCTCCAACCCTAACATCTTATTTATAGCTTAAAGAATAGACGAAGCCCATCAACAAAATCAGCAACCCATGTCCAACAACAATAAGCCTAGTAGCACTTACAGCAACCCATCAACAATTAAAAATATGCAAAAGAAGAAAACCACAAATGCATTAGGAAATGAATTAGAAGAATTAGACAAACATTAGACAATTTAACAGTTTGGTGTTGACGCGGTGATGACTCAGAGTTATTAGAGTGGCATGAAATCGGGAGAAGACAACTATGACAACCGGCGGAAGTTGTATTGTTATTTCAAGACCTATCATTTGGGGATCACAAATGTCACTCATCTAAATATTGAGTTACAAAATAGGGAAGATCGCACGAAAAGAAGAAAGAAAAAAAAACAAAACAAAGGCTTGTCGTTACCTTGGTTCGAGCCCGTGGTTGGTGGTAGTCATAGTGCGTTAGAGATCGTGTTCTTAGCTGATGTAGGCAAAAGCAAAAGGATAAACAATTGAACATGTTGATTCATAGAGAATACCAGAAATAATTCTTCTAACTATCATTGATTCATAAAGAATGCCGATAATTTGGAACTCACACTAACACACACTGTGATAGAGAGAAAAAATGGTTTTTTATGAACTTCAATAATAATTCCATCCGTTTCTTACATGCATATAAAGAAAACAACAAAATTCGAATGGGCCAAAAAACATAGATGGGCCAAAACCTGGGCCAAATGTAAAGTCCAACAAAATCTAAAAATAAGATAAAATTAAAATAACTCATAAAATAAGTCGTTTTTGGGCTGAAACGATGACGCTCCTCAGTCCAACGGTCGTTTCGATTTGTCGCAGGCCCAAAACTGATGTGGGTCCAAGTGTGGATGAGCAAGCTATAGCCTTTTTTGAGGCCCAAGATCGCTTATCAAAAGCGGCTTCACTAAATTGGACATAACTTGGGCTAGAAGTCTCTGTTTTGGGCCTGCAACTAGTCAAAACGACCGTTAGATCGAGGAGCACGTTTGGGTTAAATCGTTTTGGCCCAAAAATAGACTATTTTATGAGTTATTTCAATTTTTGTCTTATTTTTATATTTTGTTGGACTTTACATTTGGCCCAGTTTTTGGCCCGTTTATGTTTTGTGGCCCATTAAACTTTTGCTTTGTTTCTTTATATGCTTGTAAGAGATTGAAGGAATATTATTGAAGTTTATAAAAAAAATCTTTTTTTCTCTCTCTATCACAGTGTGTGTTAGTGTGAAATCCTAGTTATCGGCATTCTTTGTGAATCAACGATAAATTAAAAGAATTGTTCCTGATATTCTCGTTGAATCAACAGGTTCAATTGTTATCCTTCTGTTTCCGACTGCATCAAAAACGGAGACTTCTAGCCCAATTTATGGCATTTCAATGAAGCCCACTTTGACAAGCGATCTTGGGCCTCCGAAAAGACTATAGCTTGCTCCTCCACACTTGGGCCCACATTATTTGCTTTGTGAACATGGGTATAGTTTGTGGCTAAATTCAACATACTCCGATGGCATTTCAAAGAAACACTATGCAACAAGAGGTTTTGGATACCATTGTCAATGAGGATAGTTTTGTGAGGTTCACCGTCAGTTTCAATTTTCGTTTAATAGGCTTCATCTATTTGGATTTGATGTACAATCACTTGGATTTGATGTACAATCAAGTGTGATGTGGGCCCAAGTGCGTATGAGCAAGCTTTAGCCTTTTTGGAGGCCCAAGATCGCTTATCAAAAGGGGCTTCACTGAAATGGCCATAACTTGGGCTAGAAGTCTCCGTTTTGGGCCTGCGACCAGTCAAAACGACCGTTGGACCGAGGAGCACGCTTTCACAAACCGGTCATCGTTTCGGCCCAAAAATAGCGTATTTTAGGAGCTATTTTAATTTTTGTCTTATATTTACATTTTGTTAGACTTTACATTTGGCCCTGTTTTTGGCCCGTTATGTTTTGTGGCCCATTCGAATTTGGTTTTGTTTCTTTATATGTTTGTAAGAGATGGGGGAAAGATTATTGAAGTTTATGAAAAATCTGTTTTTCTCTCTATCACAGTGTGTGTTAGTGTAAACCCTGATTATCGATATACTTTGTGAATCAACGATAGTTAGAAGAATTGTTCCTGGTATTCTCGTTGAATTAACAGGTACAATTATCTATCTCTCTGTTTCCGACTACATCAAAGTCTCAGGTATCTTGTAACTTAAAGTAGGTGTTGTACGGGCTTAATTACTCCCCACAGGTTGAAACGCTAAAATTGTTTAACTTCCAAAATAGAATGGGTACTTTAGTATGACATTGGATACGTGCATAATTGTTAAGGAAAGTGATGTCAATATAATGGTGTCTCTAGTCATTACAAGGAATCAGCGACCTATCTTCGTTATCAAGTTGACCGCAAAAGGTTCATCGCTAATGATCAATTATCTCCATTAATAGATCCAACAGTGGCAACACGATTCAATTCTATAAAGCTTTAACATTCTGATTAACCACCGAAAAAAATTCCGACTAAGGGTATTAGCGGCGACACAAGGGGCAGCTATTTTTCTCTGTCATTGTTAATGTATTTTCTTTGCATTTCCGTCATTCCTGGTTTTCAGAAATCAAATAAACCAAATGTACACATACAAAAACACATATAGATTTCCAAGAAACACAAATACACTACAAAATACTATAGAGTACATAACACTCAATGTACATACAAGTTTAAGTATTTCACATATCTTGTTTAACTCAAATATAAACTATCAAAAGCAAACATAAATTAGTTACAAATCATCCCCTAGTCCGAATCATCTTTGTCGTTATGCCTTCTTTGAACCCCGATACTGTGAAAGTCATGTTAAAAATTGGGTCTTGAAACAAATGTGTAATTTTAGCATAAAGCTCGGGCAGGAGTAGGACATTCCATACAATTCCGATTCGCTAGCCTCTCAAATCCCATTTTTTCATCGGGGTGAATTCTAAGGTTCCTTATTCCGGTTGTAATTTCCAGACACATCGCACTTCCGCTCGGGTCGAGGCTTCCACTCGGCCCTAAGACGGATCAAAGAAGAGTGGGGAACCTCTCGCTGGTTTTTGGAATTCGACATCAGGAAGAAGTTTTCATATTTATACCTTTTCTTGTCGGAGTTGTTTGGATGGGTGTTTACCCCGAAGTGTTCCCGGACTTTTATGAAAATATAAGGGATCTCTTTTCATCTAATGAATGGATTCTAGGCGACTTCGTGGATCCTGAGTGGGAGTAGACATTTTTGTAGAAACCTTTAAGATCGGTTACCCTTTACTTTTTATAAGCATTATAGTTTGGACTACCCCAGCGAGAGGTAGATGGAACAAAGGGAACAGCTTTAAGGACAAGAAGGCGGGTATTGATCAGGGAAATGGAGTAGCTTCCTAATTTTCCTGGTCGCACGTCGGTTTACGGTGGCCGATCTTAGGAGAGCAAAGTGCTTTTGCGCATGTCGGGCAAAGACTGGTGGCTCCAAACGGTATACAAAGCCCAAGGAGTAGTCAGGGACACGGGACAAAAGCGCTATTTTTCGGACACGGGAAAAAAACGCTCTTTTTCCCTTCCTAATGACAAGAAAATAACGGTTATATCTATTATCGGTTGGATTGGTTGTTGGTTCATGCTTCCGAATTGGTATTGATGGGAGGATGGAAAGCTTATTGGAGGCCCCAGAAACAACTGGTGGGACTAAGCTTTCTTCGGCTTGCTTAGGGTTGGTTTAGCTATTTTTCTCGGCATTCCGCTTCCCTTCTACGAGTCCGATGGGCTTACTTGGTCATAGCTACCCAAGTGGGCGTTTCGCTTCCTTGTCAATTAAAGCAAACCCATACAATCTTATTCAAATAATCATTTTTTCGTATTCACTCTTTCATATCAACCCCTCCTTTTGATGGTTCATGCAATCCAAGGATTCAGTTGAGAATTAGACCAATTCCTTTCAGCAAGACCCATTTCTTTTCTTTCAACAGCAGAGGAGAAAGCTTCTTTTCAGCCTTGTTGGTACGAGATCTTTGATTTGCAACATCAGTCTCTCTCCGGAGAGCCCTCTGCTGACCGAACCTACTGTTATGAAGGCAAGCAACCACAATGGAGTAGGGCTTCTAAGTGCGTAGTCTGTTTCCAAGCTCTGATAATATAGAAAAGGAACTAAAGCCCTAGAAACGTCTGAAGCGTATGCTTTTGCCTAAGCTTCTCAAACTCTCTTTGAGCTTCTTGGCTCCCCTGCTTATTTTATTTCTTATATAAGATAAGCGTGTTGATCCACCACGCTGCTTTGAACGAGGAGATGGAGATGCATCCTCGAGAACTATTTTCCGAATCTTTCTATATATACTATACGCAAGCCTTCTGGCACAACACGCACTCCTCCAAATCGAAGCTTCGGAGTGCCTTCTCCCATGCGATGAGATGAATTCTGTCTCTCCATCTAACACCAGACCGTGGACATCTCGTCCGAATTCCTTCAATCCTAGCAGCCATTCCTTTCGGGACCCCGGACAAGGAGGGAATAAAGGCAAGCTTTGAAGAGTGGATTTCATTAAAAACAAGGGCTTGAGATTTCTCAATCTCTTTGTTGTATATAGGGTTCCAAACCTACGCTTCTTCAAATATCCTATCCCAGTAGGGACAAAGTATACATTATAAGTTATTGCATTTTTATATATTCAAATACAAAGTAAGATGTTTTAAATTTATCATGTTTGTTCGAGTCACCTTGACGTATTTAAACTAATCCTAGATTATTTCAATTTATATTAGTTCCAACATGTCAAAATGACCTAAACCTACATTAATACGCTTAACACATCCAACTTTAAGTCTATTAAAGTTCATTATTACCATTTTGATCCGTTTAAATTCAAATTAGGACGTTTATGTGTTTATCACGTGTGTTCGAATTAGTTAGATGCATTTAAACTAAGCCTAGATCATATCAGTCTATTTTAGTTCTAGCAGATCAAAATAACCTAAGCTCACTTTCATACACTTAACACATCCAACTTTAAGTGTACTAAATATTATCCATGCTTTTTTGACCCATCTAAACCCATTAAACTCAACTTTAAGCCCACTTTCATTTTTGTTAACCCATTAAAAAACTAAAATTTTGGACATATAGAGATACCCTAGGATGCCTAGATGCACACAATACAAGGAATGACTACCCCTGATTTATCAATAGCAAAATACCTAATGCAAACTACTAACATAGACAATGTTACCAACTAAAAATAAGGTAGTTCCTACTCATGACCAAAGGAACACGGTTGTGTGGATGAAAACAATTTACGCTCAATTCTTCAAATAAGTCCCCGCCAACAACCCAACACCGACTGAAATACACTAACATCATTAGATGTTGACGAACTACTTTCTTCACTTTGGGTATGCCTTATAGCATTGCATTGTTGCTTTACCTCGTTCTGGATATAACAAAAATGATTTAATGTATTTATATATTTGAAAATTATACTTTATATAAATGATTTAGTATCGGCTAGCTCGTTCTCAAAAGTCCAATCTTTACCGGATGAGCATCATGAAATGCCTCAAGTCTACTATTATTTGTTTAACATAAAAAAAGTAGATTATAAATTGATAAACACATGTATACAATACACACACAAATGCATATTATATATTATGTTCTTGTAACAAAAACTACGTTCCAACCGTGATCAATGTACTATCGTTTATGATTTGCTTTGTTTGATGCTTACGCATTTCTATGTGTGACACTCAAGAAATAGTCTAAAGTTTTCCTCCATTATCTAGTCTATGAATCGCATGAGAAAGATTGCATGAATGTCACCCACTAATCGAGCGTGTGCGCTATCTTTCACAATCTCATCAACATAGAAGCATCGCTAGAAACAAGTTAAAAAAATAAAATCTAGTCAACTAAAAATGAATCATGAACATAGAATTATACACCCATATATGCTCTTTAAAGGTATTCTTTTGAGCAGTGGAAAGATTAAAACACTATTCGCACAGCACGGATAGTTTTGAAACTAACTTTTGCGACAGGTTAAACTTTTCATGCGAAAGGAATCTTTTACAACAAACTTCCAACAGATTTTGGTGATAATTGAACTTCTCGTGCCAAAACAGACTTTTCACATGCAAGAATCAACTTTTCGCTTGTTCACAATCTTGCAATTTTCAAGTTTCCATATAGACTGATTTGAGAGTATAAGATAATAATTTTTCTGTCTCAAATACCTTTTTTATGTGAGTTATTTTTTGGATTAGACAGGGATCCATTGATAGGGTAAGGATTATTGTTTAAAATCGTGATGTTCTATCATGATAATCTTGAAGTGCACCTGATAACTTTTTGTTTGTTGTTTTAAATGAGAAAAAGAAAGAAGATTTTCAACCAACAAAGAACCTTCCTTTCATTTTTGTTATAATCAAGAAATGATAGAGAGCATCCAACGAAACAAAGAAACTCTTGTTTGATCTACATATTTTTATGGACTTAATTTGGTACAAATTAACAACATTCTTAGTGGAGCCCAACACCCCAAGTCTTGAACAGTATGTGAGTCCACTAATATTATCATTAACACCCAAGTTTAATAACTTAAATAATATTTAGAATTAAATCAAGCCAGCAATCCCGCGATACCTAACTTGTTTAATTCTAATATTACTTCCTTGATCAAAGTTAATATAATACACTAAAACATGTGTGGATAACACTTAAACTACCAACATTTTTGTTTAGTCGCCTTCTATTGATCGAGCTTACAAGAAGTTGTAAGACAAGTTATTTCTTGAACTGGGTCACTATAATTCGAGCGTTGGTGTGTGGGAGTGAGCGATCTTTGCTAGATTGACTAATCGAATGCAATTGAGTATAATAGCGTTGGTTTGAGATTCCAATGTGAGTATAAGATGGTTTCTCAAAAAACATGTACGAAGACATAGTTTCTTTGAAAATGGTTTATTGTGCAATAAGAAACTTGAAAGTGGTAAGAAGAGGTTGTAGAACATAAAATGCTTAGGAAGGGTAATTCATATATGGAAACAATAGTGGCATCTAGGTCGCCTTGCTTTGATACCATAACAAGGGAGTGAGAAAATAATTTAATGAACTATGACAGAGAATAAACCCTCAATATATAGGAGTGAAAAGACCCGGAGAAAGCTAAGTTGGGTCATGTGATAATTACAAAATAATATTACACTACTGTTAACAAAGTAGAAGTCACATGACCGGTAACGACAAGCCCCAAATAGTCCATAAGATAACTTGTTTACAAATGGTTTGAAAATGTAACTATATATCTATACAAATAAATAAGAGTTATCACTTGTGATGTTTTCACACTTATGCACGTCTTCTTATACAACTGTAAGAGCGAAGTTCTTATCATCATTTATATTCCTTCGCCATTATAAGCTCAACATATTTGACACATGCAATTTTAATTTTGCTAAAACTACTATTTTGTAAAAGATAATCATGTTTTTACCCATACATGGTTTTCTTTGGTATAATAGTTCACTACATGCATTATGTACGCGATAAACGTTATGTTGACTAACAATCACACACATATTACACTTGTTATTAGAAGATAACAAGGTTTTTCATAGAAAAGGTTATTTTTTTTATCGAGCATCGACCTCGGTGATAGTTAACTCGTTGATTGAACCAGTTGGATTAGTACTTGCAGAGAAATTAGCAACAAATAAATCACTATCCATGAAATATGCTGGCTGCTTAGGTTGGGGCAATGCACGCTCGCCGTCTAACATCATAATTACTGATGACATGTTTGGCCTATCTCCTGCATTTTGTTGTACACATAACAAACCAACTTCAATTGATCTTATAACTTCAGCGGGTTGGCAAGATTCGTGTAAAGTTGCATCAATTAATTCCATTGATTTGCCTTCATTATAAAGATTCCATGTCTGATAATATTCACAACATTCTTAAGTTAAATGACTAGTTAAAATATAAAAGGAGTTTCGGACTATTGAACTTACATGTCCCATAAGATTATTGCCATTCTGTTGTTGGGTGAATCCCCTATTTCTCTTTCCACTCACTATCTCCAACACCAAGACACCAAAGCTAAATACATCTGATTTCATTGAGAATATACCATCTAATGCGTATTCAGGAGACATGTAACCACTACACGGAGTAGAATATGTGCTTTTAATAGAAAATTTAATACTTGATGACAAAGAAAGAATGAATAGTTGGTTCGCATGTCTTACTATGTGCCAACAACTCTTTCTGTATTTCCTTGGCTCTCATTTCCACCAAAACTTCTAGCTATGCCAAAGTCTGATATCTTAGGGTTCATATTTTGATCAAGTAAAATGTTGCTAGCTTTAAGATCCCTATGAATGATCCTTAACCGTGAATCTTGATGTAGGTAAACAAGTCCGCGAGCTATTCCTTTGATAATATCAAAGCGTTTTGACCAGTCGAGAAACATGCTTTGTGCTTTATCTGCCAAATATTTTGTTTAGTTACTTGTGGTTTCTTTAACAAAGAGTGAAATAATATAAGATGCTGACCAAAAATAAATGAGTCTAAGCTTTTATTTGGCATGTACTCATAGATCAACAATTTTTCATCTCCATGTATGCAACATCCAAGAAGCTTTACAAGATTTCGGTGTTGAAGTTTTGAAATGCATATGACTTCGTTCTTGAACTCATTTAGACCTTGACTGGAATTCCTGGAGAGACGCTTAACTGCAACCTGTTTCCCATCTTCTAAGACACCCTGAAGATTTACCACTTCACAAAGTGAAAAACTATACAAACTATAAATTAGGTGCATTCATATATATAAATTGGATGATTATAGAAATGGTAAATAGTAAAAAATTATACAACTGCTTAAATCTAGTTTCTACCTTATAAACCGCTCCAAATCCACCCTCTCCAAGTTTATTGTCAGATGAAAACTTAGCAGTGGCATTAGCAATTGCGGAAAAGCTAAATAATGGTAGTTCAATGGCTTCTTCTTGGCTTTTAGAGACATCCAGTATAACCCCTGTACATTAGAAAAACAGACTTCACACTTGGATGATCTGTTAAAAAATATACCAGTTCACAATAAATAGCGGTGTAATTTTCCTTTTTATAGGACTCCACAAGTTTGCTGGTGAACGTGTGTGCACTTTTACCTTCAGGATGACTGTTGTTTCTCTGTTTATACCACAGCCATGAAGTGATGAAGCCTATAAGAAGAACTCCCGCAAAGACTACAGGTAAAATGATTTTAATCTTTGATCCTCCTTTCTTTACAGGATTTGATTGTGTAGCTGTGTAGTATAAGTATAGCAACAAAGGTAGTTTGTATGGGTGTAAAAACAATGCAAAAATATTGTGCTTTTACTAGGAATTACATATTACCTAATTCAGAGGAAGCCATTCTTACAAAAATATCCATACCACCTGTACCTTCCGGATACACTCGGATGTCTGTAAGTTCATCAAACCAAAGCAAGCAGCCTCTTCCTTCGAGACTGGGGTCAGGATTTGTATATGCCATGCACGTACAGTTCTGTAAGCACCGCATTTCACATTCTTGCATATCCATGCTCATGTTAAACCAGCTATTATGTGTGTCTGGCAATTTTACATTAGAGTATTTGATAAATGTTTCTGACCCATTTTTACATTCCAACGGTGTTCGCCTAACACAACCACCTGACCAATCAGCATTTTCCCAACTCTTTTTGTTTCTTGGCACAAATTTTGTGTCATCCAAGCAAGCACACGTCTGGTCGATCATATTAATGATGCAGCTTCCATACGCGCTGCAAACGTTGTATGTATCACAGAGATCTTTAGGGAATGACACCCCAAGCTGCCAGTTGTTACTACCTTCTACCCAGCCCCAGCTTTCTAATTTCCCAGAAGAACTTAAGGTAATCCTTATTAGCGTAGAACTGTTTTCATGATTATAAGCATAAGACACCTCCCTTTCGTTAATAATTACATCGTATCTAAAAGCCAAGTTCCTGCTGAATGATGAAATCCCTTTAAACTGTTGATTTCTCCATGGCCCTGCGCGGAATTTGACCATAGAACCTTGTTTTAGTTTGTCTTGAGGATACCTGTGTTTCTCAGCACCCCATGTAAATTCACCTACAATAGGATCTTGACCACTCTTCCATGATGATAAGTGCCATTCGATGCCCCTCGAGTAATCATTCCCTATCTTCATTCCAGGAAGCCAGTGTTCAGTTGGGTAATCAAAACTCTGCCAGAGAACCGTTTCATGTTGGTCCATCAAGACCAGATTTCCTGTATCGCGAAGCTTTGCAGTTGCATTCATTACTTCTGTTGTCATGTTCGATGACCAGATCACGTTCATGTTGCTGAAAAGGACGAGAGTTCCTCGATCATTGACTTTTAACACGAGTGCTGATGTGCTGGCAAGCGGCTGCTCACGGTTAGCAACCCAAACCAGTGTTGTAACAGGGATCTTTTTGTACCGAATACCAAGATATCTATGCTCAGTGCTACCCGACTCGAAAAATCCCAGTTCAAAAATTCCATTGTCCGAGACTAAGGTGTCTTCGTTTGTCAGGAACCGAGAATCTGAAATGGCTTTGAGTTCAACCGAGTAACTTCTGTGAAAGAATAGTGAACAAAAAAGAAGAAGAAACATGGCTGCTATCTGCATTGAGATATTACGTTGTTTTCAGGAAATGATGCTTTAGTAAGGTGAGTGATATGTGAATTATAATAAACCTAAAATTTCCATTATGGGGTCCAATGACTTTTGTTTCTAAGACTAGTGTGTGTCCATTCTTTAGACCACTCTTGGTTGACAATTAAAGATTTGCGATTACTGCCTATTGTGTCTCCACCATTGTGTCTCCAAATTGTCTTGTAGTTTGACCTGGTTAACGCGTGAAGTACCTAAGTATTTAAAATAATTTTTTTAAACCGCAAAATTCATTCAAGAAAGAAAATGGGACGAGCAAGATGCTAAGAGTACAACCATAGAAAAAAGCCAAAACGTAAATTTACACCAAGATTTCCAATTACTATTTCATGTTCGTTCTTCTTTAAATTTTTTGTTTAAGCTCCTCTCATTTCTAGTCCTTAGGGTTTTTTTTAATTTGTAACAATCCCAACACTAGCACCAGTTAACTTTTATGTTAAATTAGGTTGAATATAACTATTGTACCTCTGAACTTATAAGAGCTCATCAATTTTACGGGAAGTCGATATCAGATAGCAACTTTTCAACTTATGTATGTCCACATGACTTAATCGACATGTCAAACTCAAAGCTATTCTCCTGTTTTGAAACAGTTCTATTTATGTTGCGAGGATCATTACAAAATTAATAACCAGCCTAACTTAAAATGGAAATATATAGAACTTAACCCACAAAATATGATGAGAACAAACTATAAGGACAATATTTGTAAGCAACTCTATGAATTGTATAACACTCATGGGTATCGTCGGATGAGTAACCAGACCACAATAATGATACATAAACAGTTTGTCTATGTACTTGCTCTCTTTGAATCCGAGAGGAGAGGAAACAAAGAAGCGGAGGAGTTTGAAACTTGTGATAAAGATGAAGACGACGTCATCAGGTTTTGTGTCGATGACATGGAAAGAGAGATCGCAGTTCTTTTCGTGGCATGATATGGGTACGTCTAAAAAGCATAGAGGAATAAGCTAATAGGTTTGTTAGTTACGTGGGACAAACTAACTCACGTAAAAAGAACTTGTACACTAATGAAACAAAGGGTAGTAAACTACTATTCATAAACTAGCGTTTTATTCCAACGCGTGTTGTGCGTCGTATGAAAATGTTTAAACTGAGGCTCAGATATAAGTTTCCGTCATCAGAGCCAAAAGCTAATTGTTAAAGCCAACACCAAAGCAATTTTCAATGCGGCTTAAAATAGATGATTGGTTCCGGCTATACATCAAAAATGGTTGTTACGCCAAGGAACTGACACTAGTTTTCATGTATTATCATAGCCACACACCAACCAAAGCATAAGGTCTCTGAAGAACACATGTTCAACATCATCAATAGCTTCAAATTAACAAAGATCTTATCAAGAACAGCATCATCGTCAACAACGTGCAATGGCAAGGGACACCAATATATGCATGATACCAGGAACACTTCTTAGGTCACCACAACAGAAGAACATCCACGTTCAATATTTGTAATCGCACCACAATTGCAAACAC
Organism: Flaveria ramosissima; assembly: GCA_025215565.1. NCBI lineage: Eukaryota > Viridiplantae > Streptophyta > Magnoliopsida > Asterales > Asteraceae > Flaveria > Flaveria ramosissima. The sequence continues at coordinate 76,357,126 of CM046040.1, forward strand.
CCCAAATAAAACGAAATTTTGAGGCTATCCAAACACCTCTTTGCCATGGTACAAAAACCCCCAAAAAGATCGAACCCTATTAAAGGGTGAGACCTTCGCCGAGATCTAAGACAAGATTTTTATCCACCAAGAATCGGTGGTTGCTCTGACCACTCTAGTCGTTACCCCGCAAAAAAAACCCAAAAACATCAAACCTGATAAAGGGGCGGGTGAGATCTACAGATAGCTGCTGCCCAACAACAATCCGTGGTTGCATGGCCACTCTAACAACTCCAGCAAGGTCGACGAATGCCATCAACCAATGTTCCGTGTCCACCATGGGTAACGATAGTAGCGACAGTCTTCTTACAACCTAACACCACCACCTGCTGTACCCCAATCACACAGGGGAAGTAGAGTGGTAACAGGGTACAGAGAAGAAAGCCACCGCCATGGTCGTGTAGTGGTCCCAGCCTCCGATGATGAAGATCATGGTTGATGAATATGAGTTGATCAATGGTGAACACCGAACCGACCAAAATGACATCAACACCGGGACCATCGCCGTCGACAACTGAAATGAGGAGACCAAATCAAAGCTAAAATCATGGCAACCTCATCGACCACCTGCACAGCAATAGGTGGAATACATCCCTGAAATGGCAGCGGTGGCACACAATGGCCATAGGAGGCGAACTGATCACCACCATACTTTATAAAAGTGTGACATCACCAAAAGGGCAACTTTTGTTGGGAGGGAACCCAGAAAACACTTTTCTCTAATAAAGACAAAGGATGAGGACAACCACAACACCAGCTTAAAACCCATATGAAGATTATCACCATCGGCACCTCCAAACCAACACACACTGCACTCTGTAACAACCGGGAATTTTTTAAAGAAAAGAAAAGAAGAGTAAAAAGAAAGAAAAGTAAAATAACCCAAGTTAAGGGGTTAAAGTTATGGAAGAGGCAAACTTTAATATTATTATGTTTAAAAATGTGGGCATGGCCGCCCACTACCCCGCTACACCAACTGCTTCGATTTTTTTAGAGAGAAATAGAGTTTCCATCTGTTTTTAGAGAGTAAAAGAAGAAGATTGCTTAAAGGTGATTTTTTTCATGTGTTTTGTTCGGTTTCAGCTGGGTTTTCAGCCTTTGGACCAAGCCTTATGTGTTTGTGTGTGTTCGGTTGTGTGTTTTTGGTATGTTTAGGTGTTAGAACTGCTAGTGCTCTTGAGTTTGAAGGAGTTTTGCTCTAAGGCTGCAACAGGTGAGTTCTAGATTCTCGGTTTTTATGGTTTTAAACTTGTTTTGAGGCTGAAAATGTATGTACCTAATATTTTATAACCTCTAGTATGATATAACGTATGCTTGTACCCCTCTTTACACGGGTGGGTGTATGTTTGGGTATGCTTTGGTTATTTTTCATGCTTTTATGTCTGTTTTAGGTGCTAGAATGTTAGGGAAGAGTTAAGAACATGTTAGAATGATGATTGGGGTCTAAAAATAGTATAGGTCGAACATAACAATTTCCTATGCGCCTAACTGCCCATGCGTCTAAGTAAGGTTCATGCAACTGCCCATGCGCCTAAGTAAGGTTCATGCGCCCAAGTACCCATGCGCCTAAGTTTTTCATGCACCCGCATAGTACCCATGCGCCTGCATAGTAGCTATGTGCCCGCATAGTACCCATGCGCCCGCATAGTGCCCATGCGCCCACATAGTACCCATGCGCCTAGTGCCTTAGAAATATTTCTGAAATTTTGGGAAAATAGAATTTAGAGACTAGGAATTGGAATGTTTTAGTGGTGATGTTATTGGTGTTATTCATGGTGTGACCTGTTTTTTTTTATGTTCCTTATTACGTATTATTACGTGACTTTACATGGTGTGTTAATACTCTTTTACGTTAAGTATTATCATAATGAAGCGAAATATCAAAGATAATGAAAAGTGGAACATAATGAATGAATAAAAGTCTTGCAAGCAAAATTTAAGGAGGTTCACAACTCATTGAGATTTGTTAGCTCAACTGTGTGTTATATAGCGTGCGATCTTGGCTAACCCATAAGGGATCACACAGGGGGAGTCAGTCTTGGTGACTGATCCATACGTACGAAACAGGATCCTTGTTGCTTAACCCCAAGACTGAGGTGGCTTTGTGCCCAACGATGGGGGTTTTTGCTTATGACAAAATCTAGATAGAAGTGAAAGATAATGAAAAATGCAAAACGAACGAATACGTGATATTACCTTGATGTATGTACGATGAATGACCATGTTCGAAAGTAAATAAAATGTTTTAAACGAATGGAAGGTATTTTATTTATAAAATTAGAACTCTCTCAGCGACGCTGACTTTTATGCATTTTCAGTTGACAAGTAACTTGTTGCCAGGAATGGCATGAGGGTGGAGCTACTTGGAAAATAAAGACTAGCACTAATTTTATGCAGAAATAATATTTTTGTTTTGTAATTCAACTAAACATCATTTTGTAACTTTAAGAACGATGTATTATTTGGCAAAAAGTAATTATTAATGCATGAATTGGTTTTTGTTAAATTATTCCGCGGCAATGATTTTATTATTCTAATGACTCTTAATGTGTTTTAAATATTATGCACGATGAACGTCCAGCTGTAAGCGTCCCGGGAACAGGGCCTTACAAGTTAGTATCAGAGCCAAAGTTTAAGAGAAATAGGTAAAGTATTTCAAAAACCTAAACCAAAAATAGGACCAAATGAAAGGATGCCAGCCCAAGTAGCTACGTGCCATCAGGTAATTTCCTTATATGTTAACCGGTATTACGTGCGCGTGTTATTTGATTTATGTGCCCTTAGTAGATTTGGATACTGATGTATTCAAGATAATGAAATGCTTGGGAAATGAAGAGTAAAGTAAATGGCTAATCACAACTGGCCACTGTAATTAGGGACTTACTATACTTGACATAATCTGAGTTATTACCTTGAATGACCGTGTTGGTGTTCAAATCTCATAGTGTTTAGAAGATGGTTGGTGGTAGATCTTCGAGGGCTTCACGAGGTGGAGGTCATAGTGGACGTGGTGCTGGACCGCGTGTCACAAGGAACGGGGCTAAGGATGCCAAAATGGCACCTGAAGAGCCCGAGATCCATCACCATGAGAGCGCCAATCTGAGGGCCTTAGTGAAGGAGGCGGTAGTTGAGGAGGTTCATCAGATCATGCAGACAATTCTACCGTCGGTGGTGATCGAAGTGATTAAAGCTGTGATGGATGATGAGAAGGATAAGAAGAAGACCACTGAAAGGGGGAATGGCGAGAGAGGAGAAGGGGAGCAACCGGAGACTGAGACGGTTGTCTCGAGTGATGAGGAGGAGGAAGAAGCTGTGCAAGAAACAGCATGGGATTGTAACTATGTAGCATTTCAAAGGTGTAAACCCCCAACTTTTGATGGTAATGGTAAAGTTGTTGATGCTCACCGATGGGTGAGAGAAATGGAGGTTGTGTTGGAGATCGTCGAATGTAGGGAGGATCAAAAGGAGAAGTTTTCTACCCACTTATTTGTGGACTTGACTTTATGTTGGTAGGACAATATTGTCCAGGCCAAGGGCAGCAGGGCTGTTAGGAGGATGAGGTGGAGTGAGCTGAAAAAGATGGTGATCAAGGAGTTTTGTCCTCACAGAGAACTTGACAAGATTGAGAGGGAGTTCTTACAGCTGGGGCAGGAACCATGACATACCAGTAGTATACTACTAGGTTCAATAAGATGGCAAGGCTAGTACCGGATCAGGTGACGTCAGTATCAAGAAAGATCAAGAGGTATACGGTTTGTCAGCAGATATCCGCAGACACATGATCGCCACCCGGCCAAGTACTTTTAGGTCGGTGGTTGATCTGGTAGGGAGGTTGTATGATGAGAGGGAGGTGGTAGTGGTAGTGGTGGTGACATGAACTAGAATGCAAAGCGATTTGGACGTGGTGGTGTCACTCCAAATAACAAGAGGTGCAAGGGTGGATGATAGGCGTGTGGTTACATCAGGTGTGGGGACGAAGAGGTGTGGTAAATGCAGAAAGGAGAATACGGGAGATGTAAGTAGGGATTGAACGTCTACTTCAAATGAAGGAAGCCAAGTCATATGGCAAGAGAGTGTGTGGTTGTAAGATCATATAACTGCGGTGAAAAGGGCCATCTGAGTAGGGATTTCAAGAAGCCGAGGGCTAAAAGTTCTGGGGCAAAGAAGAAGACTAGGAATGAAGAGTAGAGAGCGAGCGCCAGAGCATTCACGATGACTCGGGTGGAGGCTAGGGTGGACCCTGATGTCGTCTAAGGTACGTTTCTAGTAAACCAAACTTGTGCCTCTGTGTTATTTGATTCTTTTGCTAGTAGAAATTTTATTTCTACTGTCTTCTGTGCTAAGTTGTCTGCTAGAAGTAGAAGTATTGATGAGCCCTTCGATGTAGAAACTGCCATTGGTATGTCTACAAGGATTTTTGATCTGATAGAAGGTTGTGACATAGAATTAGAAGGTCATAGGTTTCTTGCTAGACTGCTCGTGATGACCATAGGCAGATTTGATGTAGTCCTACGGATGGATTTGTTAGTAGCCTATGAGGAAAATATTGTGTGTCGCAAGAAGATGATCCGACTGACAGCGCTTGACGGGAGTGCGGTGACGATCTACGGTGATCGAGTTACTACGGTTCCGAAGGTGATTTCGATGGCAGTTGTGGGGAAGTACATGAAACGTGGATGTAGCACCTACCTGGCTTACGTGAAGGATGTGGACACGTTAGTACCACAATTGCCCGACGTACCAGTTGTGTGTGACTTCCCGGAATTGTTCCCAGAAGATTTACTAGGTGTGCCACGGGACCGCGAGATCGAGTTCCAGATTGACTTGATACCTGGTGCTCAACCGGTTGCCAGGGCACCGTATCGATTGCCTCCGTTTGAGATGAGGGAATTGATGGTTTAGTTGCAAGAGCTGCTATACAAAGGGTTTATTCGACCAAGTATCTCTCCCTGGGGTGCTCCGGTCTTGTATGTAAAGAAGAAGGATGGTAGTATGAGGATGTTCATCGGCTACCGCGAGTTAAACAAGTTGACGGTGAAGAACCGATATCCACTACCCAGAATTGATGACTTGTTTGATCAGCTCTAAGGTTCCAAATGGTTTTTGAGAATAGATCTTCGATCGGGCTATCATCAATTGAAAGTGAAGGATCAGAATATTCCTAAGACAACTTTTTGCACGCGTTATGGACACAATGAATTCCTCGTTATGTCATTTGGATTAACCAACGCGTCAACTGCTTTTATGGATTTGATGAATCGGGTGTGTCGACTGATGTTGGATAAATCAGTGATTATGTTTATCAGCGATATCCTGATTTATTCGAGAAGCGAGGAGGAACATGCCAAACACATACGGGAGGTGTTGGAGTCGCTTAGAAGAGAGAAATTGTATGCTAAGTTCTCTAAGTGCGCGTTCTGGTTGCGCTAAGTTCAGTTTCTGGGTCACGTGGTGAATCCTGAAGGGATTATGGTAGACCCGACAAAGGTGGAAGTGGTGATGCAATGGAAGTCTCTAAAGATGCCATCCGAGAATCGTAGTTTCTTGGGATTGGCGGGCTATTAGAGGAGATTCATCCAAAACTTCTCCAAGATAGCTTCTCCATTGACCAAGATGACCCGTAAGGACGTAAAGTTTGTATGGGACCAAGAACAAGAGAAGGCGGTTGACGAGCTAAAGTCGAGGTAAACTCAAGCTCCAGTCTTGACATTACCTGAAGGAAGCGAAGACTTGGTAGTCTATTCGGATGCTTCTTATTTGGGATTGGATTGCATGTTAATGCAACGGGGGAAGGTTATAGCCTATGCATCTCGACACATGAAGATCCATGAGGCTAACTACCCTACTCATAACTTAGAACTAGCGATTGTGGTCTTTACATTGAAGATTTGGAAGCACTGCTTGTACCGGACGAAGTGCACTATCTTCACCGACCACAAGAACTTGAAGTACTTTTTCGAGCAAAAGGACCTAAATATGAGGCAAAAGAGATGGTTGGAGCTTATAAAGTTCTACAATTGTGAGATCCATTACCATTGGGGCAAGGCCAACGTAGTGACGGATGCCCTTAGCCGAAAGGAGAGACCCGAACCAATCCGAGTGAAAGCTTGCCAGTTGGTGATGACCTCCGATGTGATGACACGGGTCAAAGAATTCCAAGATGAGGCGTTGATAGAAGATCACCTTAACTTAAAAAGTATGAGAGGTCTAGTCACGGAGTTGGGTGAAAAAACTCTCGGAGTTAGAACCTATTTTGGACAAATGTGGATCCCTCGTTACGGAGACCTACGAGGGCGAATCATGGATGACACTCATAAGACTTGATACTTTATTCATCCTGGTGCTACAAAGATGTATCATGATATGATGAAAGATTATTGGTGGCCGGGTATGAAGCGTGAGGTAGCAGATATGTGAGCAAGTACCTTACTTTCTTACATGTAAAGGCGGAGCAGCCGAAGCTATATGGAAAGATGAAACCTTTAGATATACCCGAGTGGAAATGGGAGCATGTCACCATGGACTTCATTACAATGTTACCACGTACGACAAGGGGGTAAGATGTTGTATGGGTGATAGTTGACCGTTTGACGAAGAGTGCTCACTTTCTGTCGATCCGTGAAACGTATTCCTCTGAGAGGTTAGCGGATCTGTTTATCAAGGAGATTGTAACTTGCCATGGTGTATCGGTGTCTATTGTGTCTACCGTGACACCCAGTTTACATCCAAGTTTTGGAAGAGATTTCACGATCCGATGGGGAGGAGTTTACATATTAGTATCAATTATCATCCGCAGATAGATGGTCAGACAGAGAGAACTATACACACATTTGAGGATATGCTCCGAGCATGCGTCATTGATTTTGGAGTAAGTTGGGACGAACACATACCATTAGCTGAATTCTCATACAACAACAGTTACTATGCAGCATTGGTATGCGACCATATGAGATGTTATACGGTAGGAAGTGTAGAACGTCCGTATGTTTGGGTGACAGTGGACAGAAGGATTTTTAGGAGCGTAGAGGTGATCGAGGCTACGACTAAAAAGCTGGAAAAGATCAAGGCCTTTATGAAGGCGGCAAAAGATAGGCAAAGGTCATATGCTAATAAGAGACGTAGACCGATCGAATTCGAGGTGGGCGATAAGGTTATGCTGAAGGTTTCACCTTGGAAGGGTATCATTTGGTTTAGAAAGTGGGGTAAGCTGAGCCCAAGGTATATAGGACCTTTCCGGATCATTGCTCGAGTAGGAGAGGCGACCTATAGGTTACCACTGCCCAATGAGTAACGTGGGATTAATCCAACATTCCATGTATCTCATCTGAGAAAGTTCCAAGCTGATGAAGATATGATTGTACCACTAGAGGACATTGAAGTAGACGAACGACTCAATTACGTGGATAAACCAGTGGCAATCATTGACCGAAAAGAGAAGATGCTACGGAATAAAGTGGTTTCATGGGTATGAGTACAGTTGAGGCATAGGAAGAGATTTGAGTCTACCTGGGAAACTGAGGAAGAGATGAGACAACATTACCCACAACTGTTCGAGGAGTGACAAGTTTCGCGGATGGAACCTATACAAGGGGGTGGACTTGTACCACCTGGAAATTTTTTAAAGAAAAGAAAAGAAGAGTAAAAAGAAAGAGAAGTAAAATAACCCAAGTTAAGGGGTTAAAGTTGCGCAAGAGGCAAATTTAATATTATTATGTTTAAAAAGGTGAAATGGCCACCCACTACCCTGCAACACCAACTGCTTCGATTTTTTTGAGAGAGAAACAGAGTTTCCATCGGCTTTTAAAGAGAAAAAGAAGAAGAAGATTGCTTAAAGGTGAGTTTTTCATGTGTTTTGTTCGGTTTCAGCTGGGTTTTCAGCCTTTGGACCGAGCCTTATGTGTTTGTGTGTGTTCGGTTGTGTGTTTTTGGTGTGTTTAGGTGTTAGAACTCCTAGTGCTCTTGAGTTTGAAGGAGTTTTGCTCTAAGGCTACAACAGGTGAGTTCTAGATCCCTTGGTTTACGGTTTTAAACTTGTTTTGGGGCTGAAAATGTATGTACCTAACTTTTTATAACCTTCAGTATGTTATACCGTATGCTTGTACCCCTATTTACATGGGTGGGTGTATGTTTGGGTATGCCTTGGTTATGTTTCATGTTTTTATGACTGTTTTAGGTGCTTAGAATGTTAGGGACGAGTTAAGAACATGTTAGAATGATAATTCGGGTCTGAAAATAGTATAAGTCGAACATAACAGTTGCTCATACACCTAAGTGCCCATGCGCCTAAGTAAGGTTCATGCGCCTAACTGTCGCACCTAAGTAAGGTTCATGCGCCTAACTTATCATGCTTAAAGTAAGGTTCATGCGCCCAAGTGCCCATGCGCCTAAGTTCCCCATGCGCCCGCATAGTGCCCATGTGCCCGCATGGTGCCCATGCGCCCGCATAGTGCCCATATGCCTAGTGCCTTAGAAATTTTTCTGAAATTTTGGGAAAATGGAATTTAGAGACTAAGACTTGGAATGTTTTATAGTGGTGATGTTGTTGGTGTTATTCATGTTGTGACCTGTTTTCTTTTATGTTCCTTCTTACGTATTATTACATGACTTTACGTGGTGTGTTAATACTCTTTTACGTTAAGTATTATCATGGTGAAGCAAAAGATCAAAGATAATGAAAAGTGGAACATAATGAATTAATAAAAGTCTTGCAAGCAAAATTTAAGGAGGTTCACAACTCATTGAGAGTTGTTAGTTCAACTGTGTGTTATATAACGTGCGATCTGGGCTAACCCATGAGGGATCACACAAAGAGGGAATCAATCTTGGTGACTGATCCATACGTGCGAAACGGGATCCTTGTCGCTTAACCCCGAGACTGAGGTGGCTTTGTGCCCAACGATGGGGGTTTAGCTTACGACATGATCTAGATAAAAATGAAAGATAATGAAAAAGTGCGAAACGTACGAATACGTGCGATAATGAAGATAGTAATGATATTACCTTGATGTATGTACGATGAATGACCATGTTCGAAAGTAAACAAAATGTTTTAAACGAATGGAAGGTATTTTATTTATAAAACTAGAACTCACTCAACAACGCTGACTTTTTATGCATTTTCAGTTGGCAGGTAACTTGTTGCTGGGAATGACACGAGGGTGGAGCTACTTGGCAAATAAAGACCAGTACTCATTTTATGCAGAAAGAATATTTTTGTGTTGTAATGCAACTAAACATCATTTTGTAACTCTAACAATGATGTATTATCTGGCAAAAAGTAATTATTAATGCATGAAGTGGTTTTTATTAAATTATTCCGCTGCAATGTTTTTATTATTCTAATGATTCTAAGATGTTTTAAATATTATGCGTGATGAACGTCCAACTGTAAGCGTCCCGGGAATGGGGCCTTACACACTCTCTCTCTAAACAACATAATAAGGATAACAAACCCCACTTTATGGAATTCATGGTTGCTGACCAACTTGAACAATATGAATCTAAAGTTGTACATGGTATTCATGAACTTTATTAATAGTATATAATTCAATTTTTAAATGAATATATATAATGTATGGGGATAAAAGGGATTTAGGGTCATTGTATCATGATGTTGAGACTGGGTTGTATAAAGTGGTGAGTGTTTAAGTTGATCTCAACAGAATAATAGTTTAATACTAGTTATAGTAAGAGGGGCATGAAAAACCGGTTCTGAACGAGTTCTAGCTGTTCCATATAATTTTGAAGGTTTCTAACGAATATATTGACCTTTTTGAGCCTATAGTAAATATTCTTTTAAATTTTATTGATAATATTATGCCCTATATAATAGTATAAATAGGTATATTATGTATGAGTTGATCAGAAGAATAAAAAACGCAACACACTCAAAAGCACAAAATGACCTTGTATACAAACGATATGGCTTCCGAAAGTGGTTAATAAGAAATCATTACTTGGTGTTGGTGCATCCTCAAGTGACATTCACATTGTAAGTATTTTACTAACAACAAGGACAATGAAGTTCAGTCAAAATTCAACTTAATTGTGAAATTTTTAACCATACTTAACGGCTTGTTGCAAGAATGTTTAATTTTTCATAAATAAATTCAAACTTATCTTTAAGGAATAATATAGTAAAATATTAAAAGGTAGTGAAAGAAATCCAGCCATGGTCATAAAAATCAAAACCCTAGGGAGTTTAATTGCTTAAAATAGCTTCACTTATTCATTCTTGAACAAGCATATGTTCACAAGCTTGTGGTTTGCACTACAAGAAAAGGATTTTGTGGCGTGTCACCAATAGTGTTGAGTGTCGCCACTTAAAGTGGGCAAATTGAATCGACATGCTAGAGGATCTGTAAAAATTTGACTAGTCAAGGATATCCAATCCACATGTGTGTGACAGACCATGCAGGAAAAACCCTAAAAAAGCTAGTGTGTTGAAACTTTTGGGTGTCAACATTTCAACACTATCGATAAATTATATATATACTAATTACCAACTTTGCGACTTAACATGTTGCAGCGTGAGTGTGTGTTGCAAGGTTTTTCTAATTATTTTCCCCCCTTTAAGGGTCTTGTTGCAACATAGTAAACACAACACAAGTAGCACAAATAACGTATAAGAAAACAACAAACAAACTCATAGTAAAACAACAATAACATAAAAAACAAACTAGCACATCATAAAACACAAAATCAAAAAAATATAATGATGAAATCATTACATGATAAAATATGTTTTTATTTTGTATATGTGAGGTCTAACATAATAATGCTTCTTATATAAAGGTAACCTAATAATTCAAGTTGAATGACTCTATAAATGATAATTTGACTATTCTATATTATTGATAATTTTGTATACATTACAAGAAAACTCAAAAAATGCTAATATTTTGTTTTTAACTTTCGTTTATCATAATAAAGTCATTAGTTATTGAAATTTTAGATTCTAGGTTATTCTTGTTGTGTAGGGGTTGAACGTAGAGGCTCGGGAAATCAAATCAAGATCAAGGAGAAGTTCATGTATCAAGCGAAAATTGGATTAGCCGCGTGACAACTACCTGTCGCGTGAGAACTAGGTTCTCACGCGAATAATTGTATTCGCGCGAGAACATTTTGTTTTAGTATTAATAGTTAGCTTGATATTGTATTTAGTAAGCTTTTACTATATTTCCTGAATTTGTACTCAAGTGTAATCCTTTTAATTCATATTGCAATAGTAAAGAAGAAGTTATTTACATCAGGTTGATTCATTCTATTCTTCTACTTCTTATCCATAATTGTTTACATTCCGAACACTCAATTCTGAGATCGATCTGAATATTGAAATGACGCTTATAATTGGTATCAAAGCTTCGTTGCTCTAGATTGATTGAGAAGAAGATTATTTGAAGAATTCGTGAGTTCATTACCTTTGATTCTTGAATTTCGAGTTTATTTATGTTATTTTGGATCAATTTGGAAGATTATGAAGATGTTTTGCTCGATAATTGGTGAATTGATGATGGTTTATAGGATTAAACAAGTTGTTTTCAATCAATTAGAGACAATTAAGATCTAATTTGAACTTAATTCACTAATTGAACAATTGATTAAACTGAATCTAATCAACTTGGAGGAAAATTGAACCTGAAAAGTTTCGATTTGGACGAATTGAATCAGGCGAAAAGTTGTTTGTTCTGTGCGGAAAACGACCTTCCGTGTGAAAAGACTGGTTTTCGCACGAGACAATTAAGAGTTTGTTAGAGAAAGATACCTTCCGTGCGATAAGTTGAACCTTTCGCAAGATTCAATTAATGAACTTACCGTGCGATAAGTTGTTGTTATTTCGGACGAGAACTTCCAATTTTGAAGAAATTTTCTAAGTTTGTTTCAAGAATTTCAATAGCAAATCTAAAGCACATCACTGCTACCTTGAATTTCAAAATTGAGGTTGGCACAAGCATAAAGCCTCCCAGTCTACTGAATGAGGAAGATTACCCGGATTGGGCTCATCATTTTCAGAATCATGTTATATATACTGAACCTGGAGGATGAGGTTTATCAAACAAGGGTCGTACAATCCTCTGTACAAGAATGAGAAATATGAATGATCACTAAACCAGAACATTTGTGGGATGAAGATGATCTTAAGAGAATGGAACTTGATGATAAAGCTTATGTTGCTATCACAATGGCACTCACAACTGAGATAGCCCAAAAGTTTAAATATTACACTAAAGCTAGGGATTTGTAGGATGCAATGGAGGAACAGATTACGGAGAACAAAGATATGAGAGAGAGAAGGAAGGATATGCTCAACCAAGAATTCAATATGTTTAATCATTTTTTTTATGAGACTTTGGAAGCTCAGATGTCTAGGTTTGTGAAACTGATTACCAAAATAAAAAGTACGGGGATAACTCTAGAGAATATAGCAGTTAACAAAAAGCTGTTAAATTCTCTACCTTATAGCCGGAATAACAACTGCACTACTATTAAAAGAACCAAGGGTCTGTTTACCTTGTCTTTAAGTGATCTCATTTCTACTATCAAATCCTATGACATGGATGATAAGCAAAGGGCTGCAAACTACATCAATACCATAGGAGCAGAAGCATCAGCTTTGTATGCTAAAATGGCAAGTAACCCGAATTACTATGTTAGCTACTCTCAATTATGCCAGTTACAACAATCATCATCTTCTGCTCACTCAAATGTGAAAGATCAAGATGTGCCTTAACCCTTGCCTTAATACCCAACTACTCACCAAAATCTTTATGTCCAAACTCAATGCCAATCTCAATCTCAAGCCTACTTACCAATCCAAACCACTCAACCAATACAACAAGCTTTTGTTGTAAACTCTCAACCCAACAAGTAAACCATCCAGATAGCTGAAGAGCATCTGGCTCTTTTTACATCATTCATGAACAACTATGAAGCCTTTTCTGCTGAAAGAATCAATCCACCTAACATCTTGGTTGATGACTTGCAACAAGTTGATCCTTATACACGCTCCAGCGCTAGTTAACAGCTTGTCAAAACTAATGGGGTGGAGTTGTGAAAAGGAGACGGGTCACACTTGATTAAGTGTGTAGATAAGGAGTATCGTATCATCGACCCTGTGGACTTGCTAAAGTTAGGAAAAGAAGATTCGATGAGCTTGTAGGCATGTCCTATTACATCTGATAAATTTGTTCATTTACTAGCAGTATAGTTTGGTTGGTCGATAACGAAGGCCCTGGACAAAAGGATGTATGCTTATGGGGACAGTTACAAAGTTGATGATGTGAACTTCTAAAGAATATTGATTTACTGAGTCTAGGGGGAGATTGTAGGGGTTGAACCTAGAGGTTTAGGTAATCAAATCAAGATCAAGGAGAAGTTCAAGTATCAAGCGAAAAGTAGACTAGCCGCGCGACAACTATCTGTCGCTTGAGAACTAGGTTCTCGCGCGAATGGTTGTATTCGTGCGAGAACATTTTGTTTTAGTATAAATAGTTAGCATGATCTTGTATTTAGTAAGCTTTTACCATATTTTTTGAATTTGTACTCAAGTGTAATCCTTTGAATTCAGAGAGCAATAGTAAAGAAGAAGTTATTTACATCGAGTTGATTCATTCTATTCTTCTACTTCTTATCAATAATTGTTTACATTTCACACACTCAATTATGAGATCGATCTGAATATTGTAACGATCCTTACATGTTGGTATTATGATTTTAACGCTCGCGATTTGGTTTTTAACTAGTTTTCTAGTTTGGGTTGACTTTGGTCAAATTTTGGTCATAGATTACTTCTATATACTTAGTAACATATTTAAGTTCTAGAGATTTCAATATTTTGGCACAAAAGCCTATTTTTATCGGTTTTTAATATTTAGCATTCTTAAATTTTATATTTTTGTTTACTAAGCAAATATATTCTAAAAATTATGTAACTTAATTTATACTCATTTATTAACATTTTAGAACTACTGGAATTTTATATTTTTTGAATTTTTATATTTTTAACATTTTCGTTATATTATCTGATTAGTCCCTTTAAATCCTCGTTAAGTCTTAGTTTTAATATATTAAGCATTTTAGTTAAGCTTTTTCTTTCCAAATCAGATCTATATGATAAATAACATCTAAATAACCTCAAATTTTTTGCAAGTTATTTTCCTATCTCTATTTATGTATTTTTCGCAAAATATATACTTTGACCTTATAAACTTTTTGTAAAATGTAAAATACACATGCATTATTCATGAAATTTGTATTTTACTTTTGTTAGTCATGATAAACTTCCATAATATTTAAATCATGATTTTTAAAAAAAATTCATAGACTTTACATATTTTGTGGAAACAAGGTTTCTGGGTATACTAGTTTTTATCAAAACCATACTTGTGATCAATTAGGGTTGTCTGAAAGATTCTCTAGGATCTAGAAAGGCTGGTGCAACCAAAACCAAATCACTTAGACTATTTTGGTACAACTAATAAAGGACTTCCGAAGCTAAGTGTGGAACTTCCGAAGAAAAAACGAGCTCTTCCGAAGACAAAGTGTAAAACTAACTTCCGAAGGAAAACTCCAACTTCCGAAGACAATGTATTTACTTCCGAAGATCAAGACTTAGAGTGATAGATCAGAAGTCAACTTTCGAAGTATGAAAGAAGTCCCCAAGCCTCGGAAGTATAGAAGCCTCTTCCGAAGTATAAGTGGCTTTGGAAGAACTTGTTCTTCCGAAGCCAACTTACCTTCAAAAGACACTACTATTATCCAATGGACATAAGTATAGTCTTCCTGACACTCCGCTGCAGACCTCTGAGATACTGCATGGCGTTTTCTCAAAAGCCATGTAGTTGACCATACTTTATTCAACTGTTTACCTTTATAAGTTAGTACAGTTACCATCTTTAGTTGGTGACAAAAGGTAAGTCATGGACATGTCATGACTACCATATCTTAGATAATATTTTATCTAAGATACCTTAACTTTAGCATTGTAGTATATGCTTTAGTCTTAGGTTTCCAGCTGGTATCAAAGTATATCCGGCTGTAGGATCTAGTATATATAGTTTCTCATTGTAACTCATGTTCTATGCTTGTAAGAGTCTTGTAATACTTTGAGTTGAGAAGTAATATATACAAGTGCCTTGAAAATTATTTCTGTGTGTTCTTTGCTACTTATTATATTATTATCAACTCTTATAAAAGACTCTACTTCATCTGATTTGAGTGTTGTATAAGTGAGTTTGAGAGAAATCCAAGTGTTTAAGTGACAAACCCGATCCTGCAATTGGTATCAGAGCTTTTTAGGCTCTTGATTGAGAGAAATCAACCTGTTTTTCACTCCTCCTTATACCACACTCGAAATGGACCTCAACAAATCTGAAGTAGAGATGGGGACGATGACCAAAGCTACCATCATCACCCGTGAAAACTTCAGGTCATGGAGCAGACGAATGGAAGGCTTCATCAGGTATCAAGACAGCAAGATGTGGCAATCTATTGTCAATGGCCCGTATAAGCCAAAGGTAGCTGGTGGAAACGGTGCCATGATTGAGAAAGCTGTTGAAGATTATTCTGATGAGGACCAGAAGAAGCTGGACATTGATAGCAATGCTATGATTGTTCTCATGACTGCAATTCCCAACTCCATGATGGTGGGGTTTGAACATTGCAAGTCAGCCAAAGAACTGTTCGATGCGCTTGCTCAAATGTATTCTAGCTCAAATGACTCCAAGAAGGACTCACTAGGCAGCAGTTTGAGAACTTCACCTACGTTGCTGGAGAAACACTCAGCCAGCAATACTTTAGGTACATGGATCTCATTTCTTCCCTTCAGTCTGTGGGAATTGCTCATGAACTTAGAGATCTTACAAGAAATTTCATGAGTGCATTACCCAATGAGTGGACATTCTACTGTGTCTCTATCAAGAGAACAGAGAACCTGAATACACTCACCATGACCGAACTCTATGGCATCCTTGATGGATACCGTTTGGAAATGGAGAATAAGAGAGGTCATCTGACAAGCAGACCCTTGAGGTTCCTGCTAGCAACGCTTTAATGGTTGCTGAAGGCTCAGGAACCTCACAGCCTCAACAATACCTGACTTACACCCAGCAGCCATCTTGTTCTTCTGGTCCATACATCACATTTCCTGAGACTCCAAGCTCTCACAAGCTCAGCAAAGTTCCTTTCAGGACAGCTGTGCTTTTGTCTCAGGAAGTGGACACTCAAATGATTATCAATATTGCTTTGATGATCTAGAGTGCTTCAGCCCAGATGACGTGAAATACCTGGACATAGTCCAACAAATGGCTCTATTAACCTACAGAGCAAAGAAGTTCTTCAAGAGAACTGGAAGGCAATTTTCCCAGAACCCAATCAACAGCAAATTTGGGTTTGACAAAACCAAGGCCAAATGTTACAACTATAACCAACTTGGTCATTTTGCAAGGGAATGCAAGGCTCCCAAGTCTAATCTGGGAACCCCACAGGCCTTCACACATCCCTCTACACCAAAGCCCACCGGAAAGTCAACAGAAACAGATGCAATGGCTCAGGAAGTTGACTGGAGCTTTATGGTACAGGATGTGACTCCTACTCAAGCACTCATGGCCGGAATAGATGAAAAAAAGGTATATGAACATATCTATACTCCCGTATGTATTGCTAAGGTTAAATTGTATCTGGACTACAATATGGGAATTAAATCTGATATTGAATCTTTAAATATTTTAAAATCTAATTTTAAAAGGGCTGAATCTGACTATCAAAGAAAAATTGAGGAGTTAGAGAA
This sequence comes from Flaveria ramosissima, assembly GCA_025215565.1. Taxonomy (NCBI): domain Eukaryota; kingdom Viridiplantae; phylum Streptophyta; class Magnoliopsida; order Asterales; family Asteraceae; genus Flaveria; species Flaveria ramosissima. The sequence goes on from CM046040.1 coordinate 76,373,951, forward strand.
AACTGTGTCCCTATTAAAACATGAACACACAAATATAAGACTCAAATAAAGGATTTAATATCCAAATTGACTGAGGCTCAAGCCCAGCTTGTCACAGCTGAGGCTCAAGCCAGGAAGTATGCTATTTCCGAGCAAAACTTCCAAGCTATTCTTGCATCATCCACTCACTCAAAACTTTGTTACCAAAACAAAGGTGGTTGGGAACCAATGAAATTGCTCCACCACACTCCTATAAGTCTATAAGACAACCAAGGTGTGGTACTGAAGAGCAAGAGGTTCCATCTGCTGACCCACCTTCTCATGAGTCAAAGAATGATGCAACCATGGAAACCATCACAGGGAAGAACCAGGTAATTATACCCTCTCCTACCAATGATGATCAAACCCTAACCACCAAAGCCAGAAGAAGCAGAGCTAAGGCAGCCAGAAAAACTGCCAAGAAAGTGGCTGAGTCTAAGCTGAAGATAGACCCAAAGCAAAAGGGTGTATTCATCTTAGCTGGATTCCAGGTGGTTGGAAACTCTTATTCAGGAAAGGGGTGTAGTACCAGCACTCATGTCCTACCAAATGATCAGAAGTTAAAGGGAAAGGTTGCTGATGAAGAGAAAAAGAACAAGAAACAACAATCCTCAAATTTCCAAAAGATTAACATTGCATGCATAATGTGTGGTTTGCAAAACCACATGGTCAAAGATTGTTACTACAATCCTGCTAGCACACATTATGCAAATAATGTTAAAAAGGAAGGAGTCAGGGAAGGTTTCTCATTTGGACCATATCAAATGGTTCAAGTGATGAAAAAGGGAAAGCTTGTTTCCGAAGCAAGGTTGCTTTCGGAAGTAGGTCCTTCTTCCGAAAGGAAAAAGGCTTCGGAAGCTAAAGCTATCAAGACTCAAAAGAATAAAAGAGTCCCCTTGAGACCATCCCAGAAGAAGACTGCTTCGGAAGAAAAGGTGGTGAAGGCTTCTTCCGAAAAGAAAGAAGCTTCGGAAGAATGCCAAGCTGCAAAAGCTTCAACAAGCTCATCCTCCATGATCAACCAAGGGATGGAATGGAAGATCAAGGAAGATGCTGTAGCCCAAACCTCATCTTCAAAAAAATCCATTGAACCCCCATGCATAAATTTTGGTTCAATTATGTCACTATCATTAGAAGAACCCAAGACCAACAAGGCTTGGGTTTCCTATCAAAACTAATCATCTCATCTTATGTGCAGGGACATCCATATGACAAGAATGACAATATTTGGATTGTGGATAGTGGATGCTCCAGGCACATGACAGGGAACAAATCTCTCCTTCAATAATTTCAACATTATGATGGAGGTCCTGTCCTGTTTTGAGGTGAGGCCGGAGGATATATTTCTGGCAGAGGAAGTATATCCAATGGAAAATTAAAGGTTGACAAAGTTAACTTTGTCAAATAGCTTGAACATAACTTGTTAAGTGTTTCTTAGTTCTGTGATCAAAAGCATCAAATGCTCTTTACAGAACATGAGTGCATAATCCTCAAACCTGGGATGACAATTCCTCAGGAATTGGTGCTTCTTAGATCTCCCAGGAAAGGGGATATGTACAAGCTGGATATGAACAATGCTTCCCCAATGGGAGAGGTATCATGCTTTCTTTCCAAAGCTGATGGTGATGAGTCGACACTATGGCATAAATGAATGTGTCATGTAAATTTTAAGACAATGAATAAATTAGCTAAAAATAACTTGGTACATGGTTTGCCTAAAAAGGAATTTTTCTGCAAAGATAACTGTGTTGCATGCCTGAAAGGGAAGCAACACAGGGCATCTCATAAATCCAAAATTGTTAACTCCATCACCACTCCATTACACTTATTGCACATGGATCTATTCTTTTTAAGAACCAAAGATGAAACTGCTGAAACTTTGAAATCTTTTATTCTTAAAATAGAAAGTCAAATTGATCACAAGGTTAAAATAATTAGAAGTGATCAAGGGACTGAGTTTAAGAACCACGTTCTTGACTCATTGTGTAACTCAAAAGGGATTGCCAGACAATAGAGTGCTCCTAGAACTCCTCAACAAAATGGTGTTCCTGAGAGGAGGAATAGGACACTTATTGAGGCTGCTCGGACTATGTTAGCTGATTCAAAGCTACCTCTAACATTCTGGGCAGAGGCAGTCAGCACTACATGCTATATGCAGAACATGGTCCTTGTAGTAAAGCCACATGGAAAAACCCCTTATGAGCTATGGAACAAGAGGCCACCGTTCATTGGCTTTCTAAGGTCCTTTGACAGCAGGTGTACCATACTTAACACAAAAGACAATTTGGCAAAATTTGCTGAAAAGTCGTATGATGCCATCTTTATTGGATATTCCTCTAACTCTAAAGCTTATAGAGTTTATAACATTAAAAATCAACAATTTGAGGAATCTTTCAACATCGTAGTTAATGAGAACACTCCTTGTGTTAAGGGAAATGGCCCTGATCATATATTTGATTTAGAATTGTTTCCAAACTATTCTAACCATCTTGTGAGAATGTTTCAGCTGGAACAGGTGCTCAAAGTGATACTGATGATGATCAACTGTTTGAGCTTCCCAGACCTATTCCAAGTTCTCCAAGACCTGCAACAAATCAAGTTCCCACTATTGGCAGATCTGATAGTATAACCATATCAAGAGATAGTGGAGCTTTAACAAGCGGTTCACCTGTTGACTCTCAAACCTCTTCAGGTGACCCTGCACAACACCAAGCTGATGGAAGCAACATCTTGAAGGAACAGGCAACTGTTAATGCTGTTTCACAGCAAACAAATGATGATGTTTCTTTTTCATTCAATCAGTCCTTATTGAATGAGTTTGAAACAACAGCTGGACCAAGTGTTCAAGCTCCTGAGCAAAATATGTCCAATTTGGATTTATCTTTGCAACTGGAGGTAATTCCTAGACTTAGGATTCATAACACTCATCCAGCTGAGAACATCATAGGGGAAGTCTCTGAAGGCGTGAGAACAAGAGGACAAACTCACAATGGGAATGTCTGCTTGTACTCATGCTTTTTATCCCAAATAGAACCCAAGAAGGTGGAAGATGCCTTGAAAGATAGTAGCTGGGTTGAATCAATGCAAGAGGAGCTGCTTCAATTCAAAAGACAAAAGGTTTGGAACCTATGTCCGCTACCATCTGGTCAAGTACCTATAGGCACTAAATGGGTTTTCAGAAACAAGAGAGATGATAGAGGCTTGATATCAAGAACAAAGCAAGATTGGTGGTTCAAGGATACACTCAAGAGGAGGGAATCGATTACACTAATGTCTTTGCACCTGTTGCAAGACTTGAGGCAGTTAGGATCTTTCTTGCTTATGCTGCATCCAAGAATTTCACTGTCTACTAGCTTGATGTCAAGTGTGCCTTTCTACATGGGGATATAGATAGGGAAGTCTATGTATGCCAACCTCCTGGATTTGAAGATCCACAACATGCCAACTATGTGTGCAAATTGGATAAAGCTCTATATGGGCTGCACCAAGCACCTAGGTTGTGGTATGAGACATTGTCTAAGTTTCTCTTGAAGAATGGTTACACTAGAGGTACCATTGATAAGACTCTTTTCATAAGGAAGTCTGGGAAAGACATCTTGCTCATTCAAGTTTATGTTGATGATATCATATTTGGTTCCTCAAATGACCAAATGTGTAAAGACTTTGAGAGCATCATGAAGAAGAAGTTTGAGATGAGTTCCATGGGAAAAATAAATATTTTCCTTGGAATTCAGATGAAGCAAATAAAGGAAAGGTTTTTCATCAGTCAATCTAAGTATGTCAATAACATCTTAGAAAGATTTGATATGAAAGATTGTAAGGCAGCAAAAACACCTATACCCAGAAACCACAATATTTGCCCTGACTCTGAGGGGGAAGATACTGATCAACATCAGTATAAAGCAATCATTGGTTCTCTGATGTATCTCACAGCAAGTAGACCCGATATCATGTTTGCAACTTGTATTTGTGCAAGATATCAGGCTGCTCCAAAGGTGTCTCACCTAGTTGCTACCAAGAGAATCCTTAGATACCTTAAAGGAGAACATAAACTAGGTCTCTGGTATCCAAGAAATAGTGATTTCAATCTCTGTGGTTACTCTGACAGTGATTATGGTGGCTGCAACATCAACAAGAAATCAACATCTGGTGGATGTCAATTTCTTGGTGGAAGGATCATCTCATGGCAATGTAAGAAGCAATCCTGTGTCTCTACATCAACTGCTGAAGCTGAAAACCCGAACCCGAACTAAAATCGAACTTTCTTACGATATGAATTTCTTTATTTAACTTATTTATTTATATTAACGAATTATATAGATTAGACGTGTAGTTTAAATGGATTTATTCAATTTATCATTTAAACAACTTATAATAACTTGTTGATTTATAAAATTTCTTTTTCATAAAATTATAAAGTTTATTAATCATGCTACAAAAAATAACTAAATGGAAAAGACTTATTAAAACTTATAAAGTTATAAAATAAATTTCATAAAACTTATAAAGTTTTATAAGTAATTATGAATTTTAAATATTGAAAATAAATAATCAAATTATAAAGTTTAAAAGTTTTATAAAAGTTATAAAGATTAACAAATAAATAATTTGATTGATTATTCAAATTAGTTTTATAAAGTCTATAAATATTTTATAAAAAAAGTTGTTAAAATTTTAGTCTTCAAGAATTTAAATTTTAACTTATAATTATTCTTTTATTTATTTAAATTATTTAATTTTATATTTATTTCAAATTCCAATCATAACCCCCTTTTAAAAGACTTATAAATCACCATTAACACCATTCATAACCTCCTCCTAACTTCAAGTATAAAAGCAAAGCTTAGGCCTCACTTTTCATTTGCTCATTCTATAAAAACTCACTCTCATATCTTTCTTTCATCCATTGGTTATGATGAATTTGAAGAAATTTATTTTACAAGAAATTTCAAGAATTCTTAATACTAAGGTAATCCTTTATTGTTTTTATATTATACATTTTAATCATCCTAACATCCAATTGTTCTCATTACTTTATGTTCTTACTATAATTCTTTCTTCTACCAAATCTCTTTTTATTTTAATAATTATCATTTGATCATTAACATTTTAATAATCACTAATCTTATAATAATCACTAACATTCCTAAATTAAGTTAACAACACACTAACATAAACAAAGAATCTCGTTTGCACATGGACGGCTATGCCGCAAGATTATTGTTCTAAATGATGGCTATGCCAAAGTCTTAAAATATTTTTATAACTCAAATGAAGACTAATACACCATATATGACATAATAAATTGTTCTAACCCGGTTTCATGTATTAACAATTTTAAAAGTGCACATAAGTGCCTTACTACAATTTTAGCAGAATATAGTCTTACTTCAACCGACCATAACTTGATCATAAAAAACTAAATCTGGGTAAACTCAGACTCCAATGCTAAGTTCATTGAATTAACCTTTCAAAAACAGTTTATACGGCTTCAAACTCAATCGGACGACTCAACAATAGCCTTCACAAGATAAGTGTGCATTTCAGCACCTTCTGTCTTGTGCTGCTTGTTTGACCTATTTAAAGATCTTTACATAAAACTTTTTCTGAATGAAAGTTGTCTGGGAGACTTTGAACTAGTCAACTATAAATTTTTACAATTTTATGAAAGCGTTTTCTATTTCTAAAACCTGTTCAAACACATACCAAACATTCTGTCCAGAATCTAAAATTGATGCAATAATCCTTTCTCAATCTACCTTTCACTTTTTAGCATTCTCTAAACGTCCTAACTTCTTGTAATGAATTCCAACATCAAGTTATTGTTTTTTTTATCATTTAGGACATCACATTTGACTCTTGACATCCAAGCTTTCTTATGTACTCTACAACCATCACTATACTTGTGAGTTTTCCATGTGAGTTCTCCATGCCCCTTTTTACTTTATTTCACACCTTTTAGGGTGAAACATGTTAACCTTATAAACTTACACTTGTAAACATCTTGATACTTGTAAATGTACATGCAATTCATCTTTACTTTTTGTCATGGTTATTTGTGTTATTGTAAGTCTTATATGAGATACATATTTTGTTTACAATCATTAACTATTGCTAGCCTGGCGACGTCTTAGATCTTTGGGCCTTACAAGCCTATTTGGTGCTAAAGTCGATGTATTGCCGACTCCTGATGACGTATGCTTGTTCATCATGGGAACCAAATACACTTAGCCAATCTTATATACTTGTAATCAAGTCGAGGTTTGGTTGTGACTGTATGTGTTCTATAAGCTTGCTAACTTGTAACCATGGACATGAATTGCTACTTGTAACCCTTTTATATATATACATATATGCGTGTGTTTAAACCATGGGAACTCACCAACTTTATAGTTGACCCTTTATTTTTAACATGTTTCAGGTTTCCTACTTGAAGATCTTCTTGTGCTCATATAGGACTTGGACCTAGTTTAAATTGAAAGTCTTACGTTATTGGTTGTATTTTGATTGTTTGTAATTACTTATTTCTCTTGTAATGTTTAATGAATAATGATATTTAATATTATTTCAACTTAATTAGTTCCATGTGCTATGAGCAATCGTCTCCCATTCGTCCGCCCCGATGATTCCGCCGTCGGTCGGGGTGTGACAGATTGGTATCAGAGCCATGGTTATAGGGATTTAGGTTATTAGAAATGGAACGACCTAGACTATAACTAAGTACCCTCACACATGAATCCTCTCATGTATTTCATATGCTTAGATAGGATTTTATGTGCCTTATGTGTTTATACTTGATTATGTGATTATATGCCTTATGTGTTTATGCTTATACCTTGAATCATATCAATGCACACACGAATCTTAAATCATATTCTAAGGCATTATGTGCCTAAATGAAATGGATTTCAAAATAATCTTTGCATCGTTATTTGTGGTTTTCAAGTCTCGTCAACGACTATGTCCTATAACTTGAAACATGTAATGCTGGAAGAGTGCGATACCTGTATCTCGAGGTGTTCTGTCTAGGCAAGGTATTTATAAAAATCCAAATCAACCGATGGATCCGTTTACCTTATCTGAGAACCCTTGGGGTGAGTGTCCGCTTATAGGTACGCATGTCTTCATTAAGGTTGTAGTTGACATAATACTTTGATAAGTCAACGTAATGCTTTGGTTTGTAACCGAACGTTACACTCGAAACACCTTGTTATTTTAAAATCTTTTATCTTTAATCTTGTATTTTTGGATCTTAAAACTCATTAGCCTTTTTTCTTCTTAGTGACCTTTAATAATCTTTCCGAACGTCTCCCCCTCAAAACCGCAATTATCCTAAGAACATATTACAAATGTACTCTCATTCTAAATTGAATCTTTAATCTTAACAAAATCGATTCTCGTATTAACGTTAAACTAATGAAACTTTGAAAACCTCAACGAAATAGTAAACAAAAATTGATCATCTAAGAGCCTTGTTAAGGTTATTTGTTGAAAAGCTCTTATGAATCCCATATTCCATCCAAAAGCATCCCGAACTTATCTTCGAGCCTCGTATCACACTAATACTTAGTGTGTCCCTCATGACAACACTTTCCCAATTGTCTTGAACTGTTTAAAATACAAACGTTTATCAACTAAAAACTCTAGATTAATAATCTGGTGCTTCACTCATGACAAAAACCTTCCTAATCGTCTTGAATCGTCTAAAATACAAAAGCGTATTAATTAAAATTCTAAATTTTTATGCCAAGAAACACATGAAATCATGAATTATGAAATTTAACAAAGTTAAACATAGCAAAATATCATAATTAAGCTAATTGAATTTAAACGCTCCGAGTGTCACTTGCAAATGTGACAAGAAATCCAAGTCTCCTCATATCCTTGAAATTAGTCCCCTCATGATTAAATTTCGGGACGAAATTTCTTAAAGTAGGGGAGACTGTAACATCCGCCATTTTCAAGTTATAAACCCGAACCCGAACTAAAATCGAACTTTCTTACGATATGAATTTCTTTATTTAACTTATTTATTTATATTAATGAATTATATAGATTAGACGTGTAGTTTAAATTGATTTATTCAATTTATCATTTAAACAACTTATAATAACTTGTTGATTTATAAAATTTCTTTTTCATAAAATTATAAAGTTTATTAATCATGCTACAACAAATAACTAAATGGAAAAGACTTATTAAAACTTATAAAGTTATAAAATAAATTTTATAAAACTTATAAAGTTTTATAAGTAATTATGAATTTTAAATAATAAAATTAAATAATCAAATTATAAAGTTTAAAAGTTTTATAAAAGTTATAAAGATTAACAAATAAATAATTTGATTGATTATTCAAATTGGTTTTATAAAGTCTATAAATATTTTATAAAAAAAGTTGTTAAAATTAAAGTCTTCAAGAATTTAAATTTTAACTTATAATTATTCTTTTATTTATTTAAATTATTTAATTTTATATTTATTTCAAATTCCAATCACAACCCCCTTTTAAAAGACTTATAAAATCACCATTAACACCATTCATAACCTCCTAACCTCAAGTATAAAAGCAAGGCTTAGACCTCACTTTTCATTTGCTCATTTTCTAAAAACTCACTCTCATATCTTTCTTTCATCCATTGGTTATGATGAATTTGAAGAATTTTATTTTACAAGAAATTTCAAGAATTCTTAGTACTAAGGTAATCCTTTATTGTTTTTATATTATACATTTTAATCATCCTAACATCCAATTGTTCTCATTACTTTATGTTCTTACTATTATTCTTTCTTCCACCAAATCTTTTTTTATTTTAATAATTATCATTTGATCATTAACATTTTAATAATCACTAATCTTATAATAATCACTAACATTCCTAAATTAAGCTAACAACACACTAACATAAACAAAGAATCCCGTTTGCACATGGATGGCTATGCCGCCGCATTCGGTTATTCCGCAAGATTATTGCTCGAAATGATGGCTATGCCAAAGTCTTAAAATATTTTTATAACTCAAATGAAGACTAATATACCATATATTGACATAATAAATTGTTCTAACCCGTTTCATGTACTAACAATTTTAAAAGTGCACATAAGTGCCTTACTATAATTTTGGCAGAATATAGTCTTACTTCAACCGACCATAACTTGATCATAAGAAACTAAATCTGGGTAAACTCAGACTCCATTGTTAAGTTCATTGAATTAACTTTTCAACGACAGTTTATACGGCTTCAAACTCAATCGGACGACTCAACAATAGCCTTCACAAGATAAGTGCGCATTTCAGCACCTTCTATCTTGTGCTGCTTGTTTGACCTATTTAAAGATCTTTTCATAAAATTGTTTCTGAATGAAAGTTGTCCGGGAGACTTTGAACTAGTCAAGTGTAAATTTTTACAATTTTATGAAACCGTTTTCTATTTCTAAAACCTGTTCAAACTTATACCAAACATTCTGTCCAGAATCTAGAATTGACGCAATAATCTTTTCTCAATCTACCTTTCGCTTTTTAGCATTCTCTAAACGTTCTAACTTCCTGTAATGAATTCCAACCTCAAGTTATTGTTTTTTTATCATTTAGGACATCACATTTGACTCTTGACATCCAAGCTTTTTTATGTACTCTACAACCATCACTATACTTGTGAGTTTTCCATGTGAGTTCTCCATGCCCCTTTTTACTTTATTTCACGCCTTTTGGGGTGAAACATGTTAACCTTATAAACTTACACTTGTAAACATCTTGATACTTGTAAATGCACATGCAATTTATTTTTACTTTTTGTCATGGTTATTTGTGTTATTGTAAGTCTTATATGAGATACATATTTTGTTTACAATCATTAACTATTGCTAGCCTGGCGACGTCTTAGATCTTTGGGCCTGACAAGCCTATTTGGTGCTAAAGTCGATGTATTGCCGACTCCTGATGACGTATGCTTGTTCATCATGGGAACCAAATACACTTAGCCAATCTTATATACTTGTAATGAAGTCGAGGTTTGGTTGTAATTGTATGTGTTCTATAAGCTTGCTAACTTGTAACCATGGACATGAATTGCTACTTGTAACCCTTTTATATATATACATATATGCGTGTGTTTAAACCATGGAAACTCACCAAATTTATAGTTGACCCTTTATTTTTAGCATGTTTCAGGTTTCCTACTTGAAGATCTTATTATTCTCATATAGGACTTGGACCTAGTTTAAATTGAAAGTCTTACGTTATTGGTTGTATCTTGATTGTTTATAATTACTTATTTGTCTTGTAATGTTTAATGAATAATGATATTTAATATTATTTCAACTTAATTAGTTCCATGTGCTATGAGCAATCGTCTCCCATTCGTTCGCCCCGATGATTCCGCCGTCGGTCGGGGTGTGACATTCACCGGAAGAGATACGGCACTTCTTCCAGGTATGATTGAGCCAATGGCTCCTGGTGACATCCCTGTTAACCCCACAGGTGATGAATCCACACCAGCAACTACCCTCACTTTGCCAAATCTTCCATCTCCCCCCATTACCATCACTTATCAAAGACGCCCCAAACGAACCCTTGTTCAATCTTCTCTGATTGAACAAGCTCCTCCTGTTCAACTCAAAAAGGCTAGAGTGAAACAATGGGCTCCCACTCAGCCTGAGGTCCAACCATCCTTCATAATTGACCTCAATATAGGTCTTGAGTCTCCTTAGTCTCAGACCCATGAGCCCGAAACCCAAGCTGCAAACCCTCAGGGAGAGTCTTTATACTCCCTTGAGCAGCCAAAAAGGGACAGCCCCATCACAGGCTCAATGCCTTTAGACATTGATCAAAGTCCCGGGTCACTAGGTTTTACTTCCATATCCTTTACTGACCTATTAATCGGAGCTGATGAAGAGATTATGTCTCTTCAGGGCAATGAACTTGATCCACAACACCCTCTCAAGGATCAATAGAGCCAGAGAGATCTCTTATCTCTAGCCCCCATCAGCGAGCCTTTACTGAGGTGAGTCCTACTGATGTGGAGGGGACTCATGTAGATTCAGCTGCCACTACTGAAGGAGCCTCAAGGGATCCTCAGGATAGTGGTAACATTACTGAGACTGAATCTAGAGCAACCATGCCCTTTGATGACTCTGAAAGAGACATCATTGAGCAAGGGAAACCAGGGCACCAAGAAACCACATCTGGTGGTGAGGATGAACATACAAGGTATGTTACCTCATCTCCCCATGATTCTTCAAAGGAAGATGAGGGAAGACTGCAACTCACCATTGAAGACCTACATTTTAAAGTCTCAAATCTTGAATCTAAGGTTAGGACTTTAAAGGATAGGTCTGCCACTCAGCAACTTGAGATTGAAAATCTCAAGGCCAAACTAGCTGAGAAACAGATTGAGAGGTCTGTTAGGCACGTACCAATTTAGGTCTCTTTGACCTCTTCCTCTAGCTTATCAAGCTGTCAGGAAGATGCTACCAAAAAGGGGGAGAGTGTTCAGGGACAAAGCCAAAGACAAGAGGAACCACAAAGTCAAGCGTTCACTTCCTTAAGCTCAAAATATCCTATGCAACAAGCTTCAGTTTTTCCTGAGCCTCCTCCAGTTGTAATTCAAATAGATCAAAGGATGCTCCAAGATCTCAACAGGTTCTTCAACAAGTTTCTATTGGAATCTCTTATTGAACAGCAAAGTTCTGATCTGTCTGTGATCTACTTCGGAGCTTAAGAGCTCCAGAGGTTAAATGCACATTCTACCACTATTGAGGAAGTTGGTCAACCTAAGGTCCAAGTAAAACCTGAGATTAACTTCGAAGGGGAAACAAGGACTGATGGCCCAGCAACTGAGACAGTTGGAACAGATAGTGCATTCTCACAGACTTCCGAAGCACAAGTCAAAGCCTCGGAAGAACAATTTCAATCTTCCGAAGCTGAGATTGCAGCTGCGGAAGGACTATTCTCCTTATCCGATGATCTAATAGTCACAGATGCAATCCTAGAACTTGCATCTGAGGTTAATAGGGAGGATTTTCTCACCCAACCCCTAGCTCAAACATCAGCATTAACTCCAGCTTCCATCTCTACTACTCAACTTGAACCTTCCATCCAAGAACCCCCAAAGTCTAGCACTTCCGAAGACATCAAAGGAAAGAGGAAGATGACTAAGGAAGAGCTTCAGGAGGAAGAAAGGTTAGAAAAACTCAAAATAAAAGGTAGACTTCCAACTGGAAAACTGCTAGCTGCCAGTAGCAAAGCAGCTGCAGCAAACCAGGAGGCAGTCAATAATAGAAGAAGAGTAAAGATCATTGATAGACTTGTCAGTCTAGGAGCTACGAGTGAAGATGTACTCCTGCTACCACTAGAGGAGTTAGTTGAGCTAGAAAAGGCAACTTTGCTACAAAAACAGCAAAGAGAAGAGGCAGCAAGGTTGGTCTTGGAGGAAGAAAGAGAGAGGAAAGAAAGAGAAGCTGATCAGTAGCTCAGGAGGGAAAGGAGAACTTTCCTAACCTCTAGAGGTTTCTCTCTAGAAGAATTATCTCCACACAACAATGATACGGTCTTATAGCTCTTCAACAAAGAGCAAGATCAAATGGAGAAAGAGAGAAAGAAAGCTACCAGGGAAAAGCTGATGCTGAAGAAGAAGAAGGAAGAGGAAGCAGGACTACTTGCTGCCAAGAAGATAGGTGAAAAGGCCTGGATGAAAAGCTATCTCTGGGCTCATGGCTTCTCTGGCAGGCAGGTGGGTCCTATGTCTGAAAAGACCCTCCAGCCACATGTCAGTGACATAAAGGGTGACATTCGCTCGGGGAAGAGGAAGGAGATGTACAGGAGGGACAGGGGATGATCTTCAAATCAACTACTCAACCCCAACTTCAAACCCAACCACAACCTGAACCAATTCCCTTTCCATTTCCTATCAAAACTAAACCAACCACTGAACCATACACCCCTGAACCTACACCATAACCCTTACCAACCTCTTCACCTCAACCACCTAAACTACCCATCCTCCAACCCAAATCACTAGCCCGAACCCAAACACCTCAACCTACCAAACAACCCCTCAAACCATCCCCTCAGCCTTCTAAACATCTCCCATTTGAGGAGTTCAAGGCAATCAAGACAAAGCTCATCAATTGCCCAACCCTGAGCGACATCTCCTGTGAGGAGGATTCAGTCAATTTGACTTATGTTGATGGATCCTCATGTTCCCTCACTAGAGATCAATTTCTTGATCTGCCCAGAGGAACATTGGACCAAGCTGCAAATCTCCTTGGCCTCAATTTAGTCACTTTGAACGAGGAAGAAAAGAAGTTAAGGAGAAGGCTGATGACTCTGCTGGATACCAAGAAAGGTGACCGGGTGCCAAGATAACATCTTGCACCTAGGAAGAAGATCATCCAATGAAGGTTCGAAGACTCTTCTCACAACTTTATTGTTGAAAGAGAGAATGGAGAGCTCAACAGGCTAAGTGCCTCATCTCTGCTACACTTAAGCAGATTTGATATTGCGGAGTTAGCAGAGAAGCCATTCTCCAACCCTTCAAACTCTGATGTAGCTGCTCATATCAGAAATCATCTAGGCAGTCTTCATATGGCCGAGCTAACTGCTAGGACCAAGGTTGAAGAAGAGTTGAAACTGAGAGAGGAGGAGAAAAAGGAAGGGATCAACAACCAAAGGCAAAGCCTTTCTACAAATGGTTGAAGGTCCTGAACTTGAATCCATAGTTAGATGGGAGTATGACTATAACTCCCTTCAACTAACTCTTTTCAGGGGGATACAACAGAGGGTACATGTCATTCACAGTGATAGACAGGATCTCCTATCTACTAATGACTTGTACAAGCTTCTCAGCACCACTTCAGGAACGAACAAGGAAACAGACAAATATCTTCTGTCCCTGGTGTTGAAAGCTTTGAGAAGCAGAAACAAGTGAGGTTTTGGTAGCATCAGCCTAGGGGGAGTTTGTTGGATCTAGAAAGGCTGGTGCAACCAAAACCAAATCACTTAGACTATTTTGATACAACTAATAAAGGACTTCCAAAGCTAAGTGTGGAACTTCCGAAGGAAAAACGAGCTCTTCCGAAGACAAAGTGCAAAACTAACTTCCGAAGGAAAACTCCAACTTCCGAAGACAAAGTATTTACTTCCGAAGATCAAGACTTAGAGTGATAGATCAGAAGTCAACTTCCAAAGTATGAAAGAAGTCCTCAAGCCTCGGAAGTATAGAAGCCTCTTTCGAAGTATAAGTGGCTTTGGAAGAACTTGTTCTTCCGAAGCCAACTTACCTTCAGAAGACACTACTATTATCCAGTGGACATAAGTATGGTCTTCCTGACACTCCGCTGCAAACGTCTGAGATACTGTATGGCATTTCCTCAAAAGCCATGTAGTTGACCATACTTTATTCCACTGTTTACCTTTATAAGTTAATACAGTTGCCATCTTTAGTTGGTGACAAAAGGTAAGTCATGGACATGTCATGACTACCATATCTTAGATAATATTTTATCTAAAATACCTTAATTTAGCATTGTAGTATATGCTTTAGTCTTAGGTTTCCAGCTGGTATCAAAGTATATCCGGGTGTAGGATCTAGTATATATAGTTTCTCATTGTAACTCATGTTCTATGCTTGTAAGAGTCTTGTAATACTTTGAGTTGAGAAGTAATATATACAAGTACCTTGAAAATTATTTATGTGTGTTCTTTGCTACTTGTTATATTATTATCAACTCTTATTAAAAACTCTAATTCATCTGATTTGAGTGTTGTATAAGTGAGTTTGAGAGAAATCCAAGTGTTTAAGTGACAAACCCGATCCTGCAGAATCTATACCTTTTAGGTATTGAAAAAAAACTTTTATAAAGATTCATAAGATGTTGGACGTGTCATGGGGTTGGTTGTGTCACAATCTTGACGATACGTGATATTTCATGTGTTTTCGGGTCGTGACAAGTTACCTTGATGTAAGAAGTGATGGAGGGGGATGCAAGAGCTATTTTGGGTGATTGGAATGATAGAAATAAACTCCCCAAAATGTTAAATTACTCTAGGTTTTAGAATGAAAGAAAAGGAGATGAAAGTTGGACTAAGTATAGGTATGTGTATGTGTGATTATCTAGACTTGAAAGTTACTGTTGCTTTGAGTTAGGTCAATTATGAGAAGCCTTCAAGAGCTGGAAGTTGAGTATTATTAAGTGCTTAGAATTCTAGAATATGAATATGTTTTAAAGTGAGAATTGTAGGGAGAATTAGAGAGAATATGAGAATGATGTGAATGAGAAAAATAAAGAGTGTTGGGTGTTTGTGGGTGTGGTTTCAGCCGAGAATGCGGGGGAAAAGGGGGTGCAAGTGGATCTTGGATTCTACAATATTACATGGTTTCATGTGTGATTTTGGTTCGTAAATCAGAAACTTAGATATTGCAAGATTTTGAGTCCATCCATGTCATGCATTAAATTGGATTGTATGAAGGGAGAGGTGATGGTTGTCTAGCTTGGATTCTTATAGGATTTACCATCTTAGATTTGGATTTTTCACTAGATTTTGGTACATACATACATGCATGTAGTTATATATGTTAATATATATATATATACATATATATATATATATATATATATATATATATATATATGTGTGTGTGTGTGTATGTGTGTGTGTATATGTACGTACGTCATATGCATATATGTATGTTATGCGTGTATATATATATGTGTGTGTGCACGTGGATGCACACGTATTTTTTGGTTTATATATGTATGTATGTGTATGGAAAGGACTGGGAGAAAGAACTTTGGAAATCAAAATTCCAATTCTAGATTGGGATTTGATAAGTCAAAGTTAAGATGTTTTAACCGCAAGCAGTTAGGACATTTCAAAAGAGAATGTACTTTGCCAATTGTGACTGATCAAAGTAATTCAAGTGTTTAGAGATTAGATTTAAGTGCTGAGAAGGAAGAGAGTAAACCAAAGAAAGAAACTGCATTGCTTACTAATTTTGATTGGAGTGATGAGATTCAAGAGATTGAAGAAGAAATTAACCAAGCTTTGTTTACAAAAGTTATGTATGAAAAGGAAAGCGTTGAAGAGTTTGATCCATTCAAAGAGTTCAAAATTGAAGCAGAAGTCATTCAAACTTGTGAATCTGAGGTTGTTGAAGAAGCTAGTGTTGATGTATTTGAGGTTATTGAAAAGGGTAAAATAATTGATCACGTGTACGAAGAGAATGATTGTTGTAATGAGGATGTGACAGTTGATGGTGTGAATGAAGTTCCACGAGAATTCAAAGTTTGTGACGTAAGATCGGTGAAAGTTCAGACAGAGGAGAAGGATGATGGGGAGTATGCAAGCAAAAACACTGAAAGTATATTTGGTTTGTGGGCCAACACCAATTAATGTTTTAAGAGCTGTTTGCCAGCATCTAAATCATCCTCTTAATGGTTCAGATATCTGAATGCTTCATCACTTAATGGTTCAGACTGTTTGGTTCGTGAACAAATGTTTGAATGGTTCAAACATTTACCTCTAAATGGTATTGAACCTATCAAGGTATTGGGCCTAAGGGTCGTATCAGTTTAATAGGTCAAAGCCCATTATGTGTGGTTTCTAGAAAGATTCTCAGAGCTAAAAAATGGGGTTGTCATATTTAAACCCATACAATAATAGTTATTATCTAACATAACTAACATAATTAAACCCTTAATTTTATGTTAATTACTGTTTGACTTTCTATATTTTGACTTTTCGTAAGCACTAATTTCTTGATTACTAAGAGTCACTCATATTACATCGATCCTTAGACGATAACAAGATTCCTCTCTTTAAAAGGTAATCTTTCTATCAAGCATCCACCTCTAAGATAGTTAATTCGTTTTATTAAACATGTTGGATTACTGCTTGGTGAGATATTACCAACAAATAAATTGTTTTCCAAAAGATATGTTGGCCGCTAATTAAGTTGCGGCATTGCATGTTTACTGTATAAGATCATAATCACTGATGACATGTCTGGCCTCACTCCGATTGATCTTAAAACTTCAGGTGCTTCGCAAGATTCAACCAGCTTCATTAATAAGATTCCATGCCTGAATAGAATTTATAATTTAATATTTAGTAGGTGGAAGTTCAATTACATTATGAATTGTACGTAAAACCAAAAATGCAGTTTTTCACTAGTGAACTCACGTATCCCATAAAATTACTGTGATGCTCGCTAAACATATTTGATTTTATTAAGAAGATACTATCTAATGCATATTCAGGAGACATGTAGCCACTACATGGAGTATTATGCTTTGAGTCGTTAGTGATCGTTCTTTTTTTCTAATTTTGATGACCATTAGGTCACGGTATATTTGTATAAATTAATATTTCATGTATGAGTTTGATCACAAGAATCAAAAACGCAACAACAAACTCAAAAACAAAAAAAGCCCTTGTATACAAATGTTACGGCCTCCAAAATTGGTCAACGGCATTGATTAATCGGTAGTGTTTTCACGCCCGGATCGGACCAGCTGGTCCCACTGCACTACAAGAAGGGACACTAATAGCGGCGATAGTTGTCGCCGCTATTGGTAGTGTTTGTCTCCGCAATTGATAATAGCAGCGACTGGTCGCCACTAATAAGTCGCCGCTAATAATTCGCCGCTAATAACCTTTTTAGCGGCGACTATGTCGCCGGTATTTGCGTTTGTTAAGAATTCCGGGAAAAGGACTATTAGCAGTGATAAATGTCGCCGCTAATTATTTTTTTGTTTCTTGTTTTTTTTATTTTTTAATTTTATTTTTAATAACCAAATAAACCTGTATAAAAATAAACCCAAATTTTCCAATAACATAAATAACATACACATACAAATATATTAACAAGTCCACTACGATTGTTAACTAATTAAGTATGCTAATACATTGTTTAACTTCAACATTAAATGTCGTTAACACAAACTTAAACTACTTAACCGCTATACCATTCATCTTCCTCGTCCGAATCATCTTCATCAGCTTGTTGTGTAGCTTTTTGAGAGGCAATAAGTTGAGTCATTTGAGACATAAAGTTTGCATTTTGAAACAGACTTGCGATTTGAGCCTACAAAACAAAACATACATTATAAGTTGTTGTATCTTGACAAAGTGTAAATTATAAGATTACACATCCAACTTTAAGTATATCAACTATGTTTGTATCATTTTTACCCATTTCAACCAAAATGTACATAATTCAACTTAAATTTACCCATTTTGACCCGTTTAAGATAAACCAACAATGATACACTTAACACCTTCAAGTGTAAGCACTTAAAGTTTATTTTTACCCATTTTGACATGTTTTAAGTCAATTAACGTAGTTTTAACTATATCAAGTGTGTTTGTATCATTTTGACCAATTTCAACCAAAATATACATAATTCAACTTAAATTTACCCATATTGACCCGTTTAAGATAAACAAACAATTATACACTTAACACCTTCAAGTTTAAGCACTTAAAGTTTATGTTTACCCATTTTGACCCGTTTTAAGTCAAATTAATGTGGTTTTAACTATATCAAGTGTGTTTGTATCATTTTGACCCATTTCAACCAAAATGTACATAATTCAACTTAAATTTACCTATTTTGAACCATTTAAAATAAACCAACAATGATACACTTAACACCTTCAAGTTTAAGCACTTACATGAATGTGGATGAATATTTATCCAGAAAACATGAAAAAAAAAACTAATTTAGGATTAAAAAGCCAACTTTTATCGACAAACATGATTACACGACTGCAATATAATTTAGGATTTAAGTGGATGAATATTTATCCAGAAAACATGAATAAAAACTTAGGCAACAAAGATAGTATTTAAAAGGGTAGGCTGGTATACATACTTTTTGAATATCTTATCTTATATATGAATGTATATTACATGATTGTTTGTTTAAGAAAAATTCGGCATCATTTCCACTAAGCTCCCAAGTATATACATATAGAGATATATACCCAAGGAGCAAAGTGAAAATGACAACCAAATTTTTCTTACACAAACAATCAACTAATACACATTCATATCCTAAATGAGATAAAATATTCAAAAGCAGTCCCAAAACGGGGACAACCCGAAAATGATTGCTAAATCAATTTCGAGCGGGTATTTCTAAGCTCGTGGTGATTAGAATAAAGCTGTGAAACCTAAAAGCTAACAATACATAACAATTAATACCATATAAATAAGTTTTAATCAACCAATCTAAATATCTTTCAACTATTTAAACAAAAAATGTACATGAAATGCGTAAATATATATATAACAATTTTCAACTAAATTTAAGTAACTAAATACCAAATCCATCTACTTCAAACCTACAACATACATAAATATATTTTTAAACTAAGCATAAATTACATATACTAATATTATCTTAATATTCACCATCTTGAACTACATATAGTACCCAACCTCATATGTTTTATTTAACCAACTAAACATCAACATTTAAACATCTTCCAATCAATTAAACAAAAAGTCTAGATCAAATACCCAAATACACCTAAACTCAACTAAAATTTAAGCATCAAATTCTATTTATCAAATCCATAACAGGTACTCTACATCAAATACCCAAAATAACTAAATCCATCTCAATAGTTCATCATCTTCAACACTTTTCAACCATACATTAACATAAACAACCACACCTAAAAATTACACAAATCCTACTAAAAATTGAGTTCAACCTACTAAATACCCAAATCTAAATATGTTTCAACCATACATTAACTTAAATAAACATAAATTTGTGTTTAAACCTAAAAAATTTATCTTATAATTTGTGTTGAAAACTAAATGTATTAGCGGCGACGGTGGTCGAGATCCATGGCAACATCGGCGACGGTGGTGACCGAACTTTAAGGATGACGTTGAGAAGGTGGTGGTGGTCGGATTTTGAGAGTTGTAACCGGAGGTTGAGTAAGATGATGACCAGAGGTTGAGGAAGATGATGACCGAAGGTTGAGGAAGATGATGACCGGAGGTTGAAGAGTGGTGGTCGCGGACCGGTGGTCGTGAAATGGTGGTCGCCGGAGTTTGAGCAGTAGTGAAAGCGTGAATGGAGGTGTGGTGTGGAGGGAAAGAGGGAAAAAAGGAGGGTAATCTTGATTTATTGGGTTTGCACCCTTTAGCGGTGACTGTAGCCGCTAAAGGTGTCGCTGCTAAAGGTTGTCGCCGGTAAAGGGGAAAGTCGCCGTTAAAGTTGTCGCCGCTGACGGCGACATTCTTGTAGTGCTGGTCGAACCCAGAAACGTTGATTCGTCTATTATTGACAAAACCGGAATGGTCGGAACGGAAAACCGGTCGTCCGGTTGGAGCAGTGTGCATCGAGTAGCTACTATTTTTACTCTTGTTTTTGTTAGGTCGATCTACCCCCAAGCAGCTTCGATTTACACTATCAGATGGAGCGACGATACAAATGTTGGCGTAGGCGGTGGAGCCGTGAAGCAGATGGTGAAATCGGAAAAGGATACAAGTGGAGAAGAAAGAAAGTTAGAAGAATGTATTTTTAGAAAGATGAAGGTAAGGTTGATATTCAAAACTAGAATTGAAAGAAATGAGAAGCGCATCGGTACTCATAAATGGATTTGAGTATGATAATGATAACTTTTATTGAACACTAAATGGATTACAATTGAAATATTTATTAAATAGAAATATAGCTTTAAATTTTGTTAAATTTAAATGAAGATTATGATCGAATAATCTTCTTGTTAATAATATAATGCTTTCAATTCTTAACATGTATTATCTTATAAACTTATGTACATTTATATAAAAAATTGCATATATTTTTTCCGGTTGTTATATCCAGTTCAACCGGTTAGATCGTTTCTGACCAGTGAACTAGTAAGGAGACTTGTTGGATGTCCGATCCGTTTCTGAAAACATTGGTTGGTGCATCCTCAAGTGATGTTAACGTTGTAAAGATCTTACCAACGACAGGTAGCATAAAGTTCGGTTGAGATTCAACTTATGTGAAATGTGGAACCATACTCAAAGCACTTGTTGCAAGAATTGTTTACTGTTTTCATTGGAAATTCAATCTTAACTCTATGAATATTTATTGTAAAATACTGATAGGCGGTGAAAGAAAAACAATTAATGGTCATAGAAGGTAGAACCATCGGGTTAATTGCTTGTAATAGCTTCACTTTCATGTGTTCACAAGCTTGTGTCTCGCTCTCAAGGTATAACCTAATTTTTTACTTTCATTTTCTTTTGACCTATATATTATATTGATACATACCGGTAATGGGTGCCATGTGATTAGAAGAATTTTTCAACTAATAAATTTATTTTTTCCTTGACCAATGAGCCTATAAGTTGATTTGTTTAACTAATCATTTTTTATAATTGATCAAAGAATCAAGCTTGTTTTATTTCAACTTTAGACTTTGGTGTTGGGACCATCAACAATTCAGATTTGGGTCCACCCACTGTTGAGATTGCAAGTTTGGGAGGTTGTTTGCATAATCGAATTTGCATCTTTTAGTCAATATGCTGATAAGGTTAGATTTTTTTTGACACCTTAAAACATATGTATTAAATTTACTTGTTATCTTGGTTTAGTTACTTAAAAGTCATCTCATACTTCATGCTGTTTATCAGGAATTAATATAAACTTTTTTATCCGGCCAGTCCAGACCTCACTTATGTTTTGAATTCGTAAATTTTGCTGGTTGATTATTCAAATAATTCACATACTATTCTATTCATCAGTTTGTATCTGTTGTTATCATTATAAATAAATGAATGTACATGACTAGTACATCACATGCCACAAATGGTCGATAAAACAACTAGTTTTCAAACTGTTTTAATATATAACTATATAGGCATACATATAATAGTGGTCACATGTAATGAATTTACACTTGTGCCAATCGTCTTTTATCATTAATTTTAGAATAGGATTCTTATGAGCATTTACATTTCCCAGCAGTCATGCTGGATATAGTCAAGCATATTACACCATCACTTAGACGATAATAAGGTTTCTTTATATTAATGTACTCTTTTTATCGAGCTTTCACCTCCGTTATAGTTAACTTGTTGATTGAGCTTGTTGGATGAGTAGTTGCAAAGCAATTACCAACATATAAATCGTTTTCCATGAAATATGCTGGTTGCTTAGGTTGTGGCAATGCACGCTCACCGTCTAACATCATAATTACTGATGGCATGTTTGGCCTGTCTGCTGCACTTTGTTGTACGCACAGCAAACCAACTTCGATTGATCTTAAAACTTCAAGAGGTTGGCAAGATTCAGCTAATGTTACATCAACTAAATCCATTGATCTACCTTCATTATAGAGATTCCACGCCTGAATAGAATGCACAATTTAATACTTATATGGTAGTAGTTCAATGAATGATTAACCAAATATGTAGTTTTTCACTAGTGAACTTACATATCCCATAAGATTATTGCCATGCTCTTGTTGGATGAACCCTCTATTTTTCTTCCCACTCACAATCTCCAACACTAAGACACCAAAGCTAAAAACATCTGATTTAATTGAGAAGATACCATCTAATGCATATTCAGGGGATATGTAACCGCTGCACGAAGTATTATATATGCTTTAAGAGAAAACATATTAACTAATTACAAAAAGACTATATAGTTTATTCTTGTTTCTTACTATGTGCCAACAATCCTTTCTGTGATTTCCTGGCTCTCGTTTCCTCCAAAACTTCTAGCTATGCCAAAGTCAGATATCTTAGGGTTCATATCATGATCAAGTAGAATGTTACTAGCTTTAAGATCTCTATGGATGATCCGCAATCTCGAATCTTGATGCAGGTAAACTAGTCCTCGAGCTATTCCTTTTATGATATTAAATCGGTTTGTCCAGTCAAGAATCTTGCT
The DNA here is from genome assembly GCA_025215565.1 of Flaveria ramosissima. NCBI lineage: Eukaryota > Viridiplantae > Streptophyta > Magnoliopsida > Asterales > Asteraceae > Flaveria > Flaveria ramosissima. The sequence goes on from CM046040.1 coordinate 76,396,880, forward strand.
TTGTGCTTTATCTGCCAAACATTTTGGTTAGTTATTAATGGTTTCTTTACATGAAAGACTCCAAACCGTGAACAAATAAGAGAATTTACAAAGTTTGTGTATAAGATTCTAACCAAAAATAAATAAGTCTAAGCTTTTATTTGACATGTACTCATAAATCAAGAGCTTTTCATCTCCATGTATGCAACATCCCAGAAGCTTCACAAGATTTCGGTGTTGAAGTTTTGATATGCATATGACTTCATTCTTGAACTCATCTAGCCCTTGACTGGAATTCCTAGAGAGACCTTTAACTGCGACTTGCTGCCCGTCTTCAAGAACACCCTAAAGATTTACCACATGCAAAGTGAAATATATATAAACTTTAAACAAGGTTTCTTCCATATTGGATGGTTCTGTGAAATCCAGCTTTTACCTTATAAACCGGTCCAAATCCACCCTCACCAAGTTTATTGTGAAGTGAAAAGTTGGCTGTGGCATTAGCAATTACAGAGAAGGCAAATAATGGGAGCTCCATGGTTTCTTCATTGCTTTTAGAGACATTCAATATAACCTCTGTATATTTGGAAAAATAAACTTCAAACGTAGATGATTCGCAAACAAATATATCAATTCGTCATACATTTAAGTCAAATTTGTCTTGGTTTTACTAGATCCAACAAGTTTGCTGATGAAGATGTGCGTATTTTTACCTTCGTCTATTGGTTCAGCATTATTGTTGTTTTTCCTTGCATACCATACCCATGAAGTGATGAAGCCAAGAAGAATAATTCCCGCAAAGATTATAGGCAAGATGATTTTAATGTTTGCTCCTCCTTTGTTTGCCGGATTTGATTGAACAACTGTCAACAAAGGTAAACTGTAAGCATGGAGCAATAAAGCAAAGTTTTTATTATGTTAGTTGGAATTATTACCCATTTCAGAGGTAGCCATTCTTACAAAAATATCCCTACCGCCCTCGCCTTTAGGATATAGTCGAATGTCTATAAGCTCATCAAACCAAAGCAAGCAGCCCCTTTCTCCAAGACTAGTGTCTGGATTTGCATAAGCCATGCAAGTACAATTCTCTAAGCATCGCGCTTCACATTCTTTCATATTCATGCTCATATTAAACCAACTACTATTTTGCGCATCTGGTAGTTTTACATTCGAATATCTAACAAATGTTTCTGACCCACTTTTACAATCTAACTCTATTCGCCTAATGCAACCATCTGACCATTCACCCGTTTCCCATCCCTTTTTGTTTCTTGGCACAAAGCGTGTCTCATCCAAACAAACACAATACTGGTCGTATAAATTATTAACACAACTTCCATACGCGCCACATATGTTATATGTATCACATATATCTCTAGGGAATGAGGTGCCAAGCTGCCAGTTGTTACTACCTTCTACCCAACCCCAGCTTTCATATTTCCCAGAAGAACTCAAGCTAATCCTAAACATGGTAGAACTGTTTTCATGATTATAAACATAAGACAACTCACTTTGGTTAATAATTACATCATATGTAAAGGTCAAGTTCCTGCTAAATGATGAAATCCCTTTAAGCCTTTGATTTCTCCAAAGCTCCCCGCGAAATTTGACCGTAGAACCTTGTTTTAATTTGAAATCAGGATACCCGTGCTTCTCGGCAGCCCAGGTGAATTCCCCTATAAGTGGAGGATTACCACTCTCCCATGATGATAGGCGCCATTCGATACCCTTAGATAATCAACACCCAACTTCATTCCAGGAAGCCAGTGTTCAGTCGGGTAATCGAAACTCTGCCAGAGAACATTCTCATGTTGGTCCAGCAACACCAGATTTCCTGTATCGCGAAGCTTTGCAGTTGCATTGATCGATGCAGTTGTTATGTTCGATGACCAGATCACGCTCATATTGTTCAAGAGGACTAGGATTCCTGGATCAGTGATCTTTAACACAAGTGATGATGCATTGGTAAGCGGCTGGTCTCGGTTGGCAGCCCAAACCAATGTTGAAACGGAGATTTTTTTGTAGCGAATACCAAGATAAATGTTCTCAGAGCTACCCGACTCAAAAAATCCTAGTTCAAAAGTTCCACTGTCCGAGACCAAAGTGTCTCCGTTTGTCATGGACCGCGAATCTGAAATGGTATCGAGTTCAGCAGCGTAGCTGTTGTGAAATAAAAGTAAAGAAAGAAGAAATGTGGCTACTATTTCCATATTCAGATGCTGCCTTTTTTTTTTTCAGGAAATGATATGTAAATCATTATAAATATAAAGAGACTATAACGTCCAAGATGGGGACCGATTATGATGAGCAACGTTGGTGATACGCAATGAATTTGTGTGTGAGACTATGATGTTTTTGGTTTCAAAGCAGAAAGTATATATAAATCGATTGGATTTTGACATTTTCTCAAATATATTTGACTGTAAACAAGGGTCATTTTCTTGTTTTTTTCCATTTGTGGGGACTTTTATACGCCGTTGCCTGTTGGTTATTAATATTGATTATATACTGTTGAATAGTTTACAGATGTTTGATATATATCTAAAAAATGGTTATACATTACAAAAAAGACACATCCATTTGAGCTCAGCTTTAATTATTACAACACAGGTTAGTAATTTTCTAATTAATGAAAGAACAGGTGGCTTGCTTCTAACATTTATATACATGAAATCTAACGACTTTGACCTCAAATTTATAGTACTAAAAAAACTAAATAAGCACTGAATGGCCCTCCAATATACCTCCCCCGCACGCGCAACACCTTGAAATATCAGGTGGTGCTCTGCGCGCCCTTGTGACGCTCCATCCTCCTTTGCCCCTTATCCTTTGTGGCTCTTCAACCTTTACATCAGGTGTATTCCATTCTGGCTTGTTATAATACATGGGCTGCTCATGCTACAACACACATCCTCATCACATATATGTAAGAAACATAAAGATATTAAATAGAATTCATGTTTCCTAATATGTAAAATTAGGAGAAAAATATATTTTAAAGACAAATTATTCTGACTTTTGAATTGATTATGTAAGATCCTGTATAATTACAATAAGACGATCTCGTGATTGAAACACGTATTGAATCAAACACGGATAATAGAATGAACAAGACGAGAAGAGATCAAGTGTGAACATTATCACAATGTAAATAAGTTAAAGATATTGCTCTGAGATAACTGCGATTACTGAGTGAAAATTTCAAGTTTTCTACATAACTAAACAACAATATTTATACTAAACACAAGGTTTTCGCGCGAGAACAACATCTCGCTACTAAATCTCATGTAGAAACTTGATTTCTTCAAAAGCTTGTTTCAATCATTACAATCAACCCTTAGGTTCGATAAATCAAATCTTCAAAAATCCACGTTTGCACTTTGTACTTCCCGCCATATTATGCATCTTGTTATTCAGGGCCTTCGAAATCAACCAACCAAATTAAGATGCTATAAAATAAGTTGATTCATCGACTTTAATTGAATTGGTCTGAAGCTCCATCATATCATCTCTTTGGAATTTGAGGAAGTTAATAGAGTCGATGATACGAAATTCTTTATCTACACAATGCATGACCACGTGCCTAGTGTTCTTTTAAGATCCTATTGCATAAGTTTAGACAGAGTGTTAACTGACATAGGAGCAAGGATTGGAATCTTCCTTGCATACTTTCGATGCTTGAACACTCTTATCTTCAATGGCAAATAGTTGTTTGGGTCAATCGTTGACTCATTTTCAATGAGCTTGGATTTAACAGAATTAAAGTCTTTGAAGTTGGTCTTACCATGTCTCCATATTAAGTTCCTTATCACGTTAGCTCTGCTATGGTTTCTTGGGTTGATGTAAGGAACTATTAACATAGCAGACAGATTTGAAGCTCCGAGTGTGTGAAAATCCTGCTAATCTTTATAATATTCTATAGCTCCAACTTTTCTTTCACTATATATATATATATATATATATATATATATTATATATATATATATATATATATATGTGTGTGTGTGTGTGTGTGTGTGTGTGTATACATAGTATGTATATATATATATATATATATATATATATATATATATATATATATATATATATATATATATATATATATTATGAATCACATACGAGTAAACGGCTTAGAGTGTTTGAGAGTATGAACTTGTGTCGGTGGTGGAGGAGAAGAAATAATTAAATTTCAAACTTCTCTAACTACAGGTTTCCTTGTTAGATCAGAAGGATAAGGCTCAGCAGTATCACTCGTTTGTTCAACTTCAGAGTTTGTAGGTATCTCACTTTCTTCAAACATAAAATCGTAAATTAAGTTCTTCAATTGTTACCAAACATATTTGTGTAATCAAAAGTCTCTTCTAGGTCATCAAAAGGAACTAAGTTTTCATCAGACTCTTCAACTAAGATTTGATGTTGAAAACTGTAGAAATCCTTTTCATATAACTCCTCTATTGTCTGACGAAGAGGCTGGTAATCCTCTGGGTCATCATGTCTTAGTCCTGAGATGTTTTTAGAACTTCACTTTCTAGAAGAACCAGTAGTTGCGCCCAGCTCACCATCCTGATCAACATCATCATTCTTCTCCTGCCTTTATCATCTTTACCGTCACCACCATAATCACCATTATTAGCATCATCATCATCATCATCATGATCATTATTATCATCATCAACAATATCATTAATATTCTCATCATCATCATCATCATCACCATCATCATCATAATCCATCTTATCCAAACCATCATATTCTTCTTCTGTTTGAGAACTCTATATTATGTGTTATAGAGTGACAATCACATCAAAACAGGCATGCGTCAAAGGTTGATCGTTAGTAACATCTTCCAGATTAATTACATTAGTCTATGGATCAACTATAGTTGTCTTTGTCTATTGAGCTTCAACAAGATGCTCTTGATCAGTAGTGTGATATCCACTAGACTCTTCAAACTCAATAGTTCTCCCTTGATCTTCTTGAGTTAATATAGATGAGAATCTTGAAGTGAATTGTTTAAATTGATATCCATGATCTAAACATAGTTGTATAAGCACCACAACTGATGTTGTAAGTTCTTTATCCTCGTGTCCTTCTCTTGATTCTTTAACTAAGAGTAATCAACCAGCTTGGTTTTATCCATCATCTCTCTACAATAATTGTGTACTCTTCTCTAATGTAACAGGAGTTGGTGAACTCGATGATGTTTCAGTTGTATGTCTATGCTTAGAAGGAGTCAAGATTATATAACTCATGTCTATAGATGCACCTTCATCTTGACTCCTTGAGCTGTAGTTTGGATATCTTGAGAAGTAGGCATAGGTGATTGATGCAGTCAGAAACAGAGAGATATATAATTAAACCTCTTGATTCAACAAGAATGCCAGGAACAATCCTTCTAACTATGTTGATTCACATAGAATACCGATAATCAGGGTTTACACTAACACACACAGTGATAGAGAAAAGAGATTTTTTATAAAACTTGAACAATTCTTTCACCCATCTCTTACAAACATATAAAGAAACAAAACCAAATTCGAATGGATCACAAAACATAAACGGGCCAAAAACTAGGCCAAATGCAAAGTCCAACAAAATGTAAAAATAAGACAAAAATTGAAATAACTCCTAAAATAGGCCGTTTTTGGCCGAAACAATGACCCAAACCGCCCAAGTTAGGGCCATTTCAGTGAAGCCCTTTTGATAAGCGATCTTGGGCCTCCAAAAAGGCTAAAGCTGCTCATCCACACTTGGGCCCACATCAGTGACTTAGTTAAAGTAGTCGATTCTGTAACTATCACACGAATCTCCGGATGTACACCATCACTTATAAATCTTCAGAGGCTCAGAACATGTATATCTTAGCTTGGTGAGACAATGGTCATAGGAGTTTCAGGTCTTTTCAATACAATACCCCTTCCTCTACCCCTATCACGTCCTCAACAATCAGATGCAACTTTCTTCCAAGCCACAGTTTTCTTCCTCTTATTTATAGAAGGAGAATCTTGAGGAATAAAATCAACATTAGAATCATCAGCATTGTGTTTAGTTGGAGTTATAGACACTTTCCGTCTTTCCTAAAGTATATAAGGCATTTTGCCTATATCATTACTAGCAGTTTCTCCTCCTAAACAATCCTTAGACCAGGACTCAAGTTCTTCATCTAAAGTCGTCTATCTTTGGCGTGTGTAACTTCCTAGAACATCATGAGGAGTTATAGATGAAACAGTTTTGTTCAGTCTGATGAGGCTCTTCTGCTACTTGTTGTTGCTGCTATGCTTGCTGATCTGGTTGGAAATCACTAAAAAATCTATCATGTTTGGCAAAATGATCACCCTTCTATTGATTCCCTCTAGCATCCATTAGGTATATGAAAATTTCCTTCTTTGTCACCATAACAGTATAAGTAGATGTGCTAGATTAGCTAGCTCAGCGCGAGCAACATTAACGACTAGTTGTGTAAACTTTTAGTACATAATAAACTTCTTCCCCACATCAGCCAATACATTCTTCACCCCAGCAAATAATGGCTCTGGAAATGATATATGGTAGGTCAACAACCAATGACACGAGCAGTGAACGAAACACAACACTTAGACTATCTGACCATGTTTTTAAGCTACTTAAGCAATGAACAATAATATGAAACAAAATTTTCCAGAAAGGTGGTACATGTTTCTTCTCTAGTGATGGATATCTATAATCATAACCCATACTTTGTAGGCACTCTCAGGCCACATCATCATCTATCTTAACTGGAGCATAAACATGATCACCCAACTATATACTCTTTTTAATGATCTATACAGTAACAACCACTCATCTTCTTTTCATATTGGCAACTATACCCTACTCTCCCTAATCATCTCTTTTCTTAGCAGCTGAGTTCCAGAAGGCATTCACTATATTTGAATATGTAGTAGTGTTAGCCGAAATGGGATAATGAACTCATGGAGTCTTTAACCATTCTATATTGTAGGTTTGAACCTAGACGCTCGAGAAATAAAATCAAGATGAAGATCAAGTTCAATTCACAAGCGACAAGTTGAGGTAGCCGCGCGACAACTTAGTTATCGCCTGACAACATCTTGTCACGTGATAAGTTGTTGGTTGTGTGAGAATTGCTAGTTTAGTATAAATATATGTTTTGTTATGTAATTAGGAGACCTCTTGACATTTTCCTGAATTCAACATTCATTGTGAACAAAAAATTAAGAGAGCAATACACTTAAAGTTTATTTACATTTGTGTTATGTGTATTTGATTATACTTCTTCTTATTTCGTGAGCGATTATAATCCGTATTCTCCTCACAAGAGCGATCTTTGTTATTTGACGATCCATACAATTGGTATCAAAGCTTGGTATGCTCTAGATCGATTGAATTAAACATTAAAGTAGAGATTTGAAGAGTTTGTGATCATCAAATTGGTTGATACTTGAAGATAGACTTGTTTGCTATTGAATTTGATCAATTTTGAAGATGATGAAGTTGATAAGTTCATTCATTAAAGAATTGATGATGTTTTGAGCTTAAATGAGCTTAATTGAATTTGTTAAAGACAATTAGGATATTATTGAACCTAAATCACTAATTGAATACTTAATTAATCAAATTCTAATCAAATTCATGAAAGATTGAAACTGAAAATCTTTGAAATGGAAGAGATAAAACAGGCGAATAGTTTGTAATTTTATGCAAAAAGTTACTATTCGGGTGAAAGGTTGAAGTTTCGCAAGAGTTGGTTAAAAGGTTAGTAACAAAAAGATTCAATTCCCGCGGAAACTTGAGTGTTTCGCAAAAATCAGTTACATAACTTTCCGTGCAAAAGATTGGTGTTTTTCACACAAGAACTTTAAGTTTTTGAAGAATTTTTTGATTTCATTTAAGAGCAATGGCAAATCTATAGCACATTAATGCCACTCTAAATCTCAACAATGAGATTTGTACAAGCACAAAGCCACCCCCTACTGAATGAAGAAGATTACCTAGATTGGGCATATCGGTTTGAGAACCATGACATTTACACTGAACCCTGGATGATGCGATCGATCAAGCAGGGTCCATATATCCTGGTATATAAAAATGTAAAAGAAGAAATTGGTTCCAAAACCTGAACATATTTAGGATGATAATGATCTAAAAAGGATGGAGCTTGATGATAAAGCTTATGTTGCTATTACTGTGGCACTTACTACTGAGATAACTTAAAAGTTTAAACATTACACTAAGGCTAAGGATTTATAGGATGCCATGGAAGAACAAATCATGGACAACAAAGACATGAGAGATAGCAAGAAAGATATTCTCAAACAAGAGTTCAATATGTTTAATCATATTCTTGGCGAAACTTTAGAAACTCAATGTCTAGGTTTGTAAAGCTGATCACAAAGATGTGTAGAGTGAATTTGCTGAGTGCTGCTATAACTTACAACCAAAAAGCTCCGCGTCGAACTTCATTACTCTTGAAAATATAGCAGTTAACAAAAAGCTATTAAATTCTCTGTCATATAGCTGGAACAAAAGCTTCACTCCCATTAAAAGAACCAAGGATCAGTTTATCTTATCATTAAGTGATCTCATCTCAACCATCAAATCTTAAAACATGGATGATAAGCAAAGAGTTGCAAATAACATTAACACTATAGGAGCTGAAGCATCAACATTGTATGCAAAAATGGCTAGTAATACAAATTATTTCTTAGCTACTCTTATTTGTGTCAACAATAACAATCAACATCTTCTGTTCATCCAACTATCAATGATCAAGCTTTGCCCCAATCCTTGCCTCATTACCATAATTCTTATTAGAATCCTTATGCCCAAGCTCAAGTCCAATCCCAATCTCAAACCTACTCACAAACTCAAACCACTCAACCCACACAACAAGCTTTTGTTGTAAATCTCAACCAAACAAACAAACTATTCAGATAGCTGAAGAGCACCTGACTTTGTTTATAACTTTCATGAACAACTATGAAGCATTTTCTACTAGAAGACTCAGTGCACTCAACATATTAGTTGATGACTTGGAACAAGTTAATCCCAATGTGTAAAAGAGAATGATATCAAATACCAAATGGCTATGGTGGTGTACAGAGCTAACAATTTTGTAGGAGAACAGAAAGAAAGGTGTTGGTCTAAACAACTGAAGCAAAATAAGGTAAGTCAAGCTTGAGATGCTATAAATGTGACAAGCCTGGTTATTTGCTAGAGAATGTACTAAAGTCAGAACAAACCAATATGATCATGGAAAGAATATGGTAATGATGGAGGTGGAAACAAAGAATAATCAAGCAAGTTTATCCAAAAACAAAGCTTGTTGTCTCAAACCAATAATAAAGATTAAAAATTGGTCAGATCAGATGAAAATTATTGAGATCAAGTTGTCCACTACTCTGTTGCCTGAGATTCAAATGGTTGAAGAACATGTTGAAGAAAATTTACTTGTTGAATTTGTATCTGTTGATCGGATAAGTGGCGTATTTGCTGAAGCAAAAGTGTAGAAACTTAGAAAGTTGAAAGGGTGCTGGTGGAAGAGATTAATGCTGAAGAAGTGAAGGATATTGATGAAATAGTTGCTGAGATTACTCTAGCTCAAAAGAAAGAATCTGATGGAAAGGCTGTTGAATCAACTCCATCATCTACTTATGCTAATCAAGTAATGATGTTGAGATCACTCCGGCTTCTAAAGCAAAAAAGGACTATAGAAAAGGCTTTTATGGTGAATGTTGTCCATGAAGAGACAATAAGCAAGCAGAAACTAATGAGGTATATATTAATATTTGTTCAAGTAATTGCATTGAAAAGGTCAAAGATATAGAGTTCACAATGAACATTTGATATTAGAAGTTGAGAAACTTCAATATCAAGCTCGTAAATATAAAACGAATGAGAATTTTTTAAAGAAAAGATAGATGGCTTAAACAAATCGATTTATCAGTCAAAATTGGATCTTTATAATAAAGAATGTAACATACACAATTTGACAAATCGTAACAATGAACTATATTTTTAGAAATTAATAAGCTAAATAGTGAACTCTTATCTTTAATACTGATTGTTAAAAAGTTTGAATTATCTTCAAATATGGTTGAATGTATATCAAGTCTCAAATGACACAAAAAATTAATGGTGGCAAAGGAGGAGTTTGTTACTCTAACATTGCATCACCAATTAATCATGAATATACTTCAAACCTTCACTAATTATCATTTGTGATGAAAAGACCTATGGATTAGGTTTTCAACCAACGTCTAACTTAACACCTTTAGTCAATGTTTAATTAAGGAACATTGACTATTGACCTTGTCATAACAACATAAATTAAAGTTATCATGATAATTCTTTTGCAGAAAGTGTGAAGATGGACAGGTTGGTTGAAAAATGGGAAAGTGATGATGAAATAAATTTAAAAAAAATAAAAATTGTAATGAAAAATCATCATGTAATTCATCACCGTTGATTAATGAAAGTTTAGAAGTTTCTAGTACTACAAAACATTACTCAAAATTGTCAAACAAATAAAAGAAAGTGAAATCCTAAATAGATTTCATGACCAATGAAAGAAAACATGTCACAAAATCTATATTTGACTTGAAAAATGATTCCAAGAACATATTTGTTTCAAAAGACAACATTGATAAAGAAAATTATATTTTTAAAGAAATAAATGTAAGTTTCTTTTAAAATAAGTCTGCTATTATTGCTAACTCTATGAAACAAGATGTGTGTAGATCATGTACAAAAGAAACTGGTCCTACTCCAGTACATTCCATTCACAAGGAAAAAGCAACACTTAAAGCCTCGTTAGTCTTAGAAGTGAATCATTCTGTTAGGATACTTCCCAATAAGAAGTAAAACGAGAGATTTTTAAAGAATCTATAGGCCAAAGAAATACTAAAGCTAGATTCTATGATAACAGTGGATGTTATAATCAATAGTGAGAAACTGACTCGAGAGCAAAACGTGTATCATAATAAATGTTGTTATGTGTGTGGCAGCCAAATCACTTGGCTAGAAACTACTATCATTAGCATCAATTGAGAAGTAAACAAAGATTTTATAATTCTATTGCATATAATAGAAAACAGTTCTTTCTAAATGCTAAATTAAAAGAAATTCAGTCTGTCAAAATCTTTATGATAACTAACATGTTCAAATGAACATAAAATTGCAAAAAGAAAATATAACCAAGAAATGTTTACATGTTAATTATGGAAATTCATCGTCCCACATAAGCTACATTCATGAAATTGGTTACAAATCTGATCAACCAATTAAAAAATAGAAGATTAAGATAACTCAACCAAAAAACTGATATGTTTATGAAATGATTTATTAAAAATATATCTCAATGATAAAAGTGATCATATTAAAATTTGTATCAATGGATGAAAATGGTGTGGATATCAAGTCAACCATGGATTGCTTCCTAACATTGACTAAATATTCATTTGTTCAGGAACATCCAAGACCTAGCATCAACAATGTTTGGCATGTTGACAGTGGATATTCAAGGCATATGACTGGTAATATATCTCCGTTTTACAACATAAAACCTTACAACAAAGGATATGTTATATTTGCTAGAGACAAAGATGGTAAGATTATAAAGAATGGTACAATGTCAAATGTTGTATTAAGGTTTGAAGATGTAAATTTTGTAGAGGAACCGAAACATAACTTGTTAAATGTCTTTTAAATTTGTGACAAACAATATTCACCACTTCACTGATAAAGAATGTCAAATTCTAAAACCTGGATTTGTAATACCCGGTGACAAATAATATTCAACACACTTTACTTACATGGTTTGTCACAGTTGTGGCACCTCAAAGTTGTCTTGTCAAACCGGATTTCGCTTGAGTTGTTTACACTAAAAATTTTTCTCCCCATTATCCTTGAAAAGTTTTTACCTCTATACAATATTTTATATTTAATGTCATTTTCTTCAACATCATCTGGGTTTACTTGTTACAAGTCATCATCAAGGATGTTTGGTGCATACAATCTTCCAGCCATGAATGCTTCATATCTAGTCATGAATGGTATGAATAAAGCAAGATGTTCTTTATCAATTTAGATTAGTTGTTTGGATGTGTTGGAGTTGACAACTAAACCTTGTTGAGTGGGTTGTGAGGATTGACTATGTGGATAAGAGTGAGTTTGTGACTAAGATTACATAGCAGAGAATTGGTTTAGATTAGGAACTTGGAACTGAGGAACGAATGTCTTTTTAATAGTTGGAATGACCCGGCACATGGTGAACATGTTGAACTTTTGGTTCAACATATCTTTTCGGCTTTCCCCCATGTCTTTATTTGCCATTATCTATTCCTCCATAGCATCTCATACAACTTTAGCTCTTTTGAACTCTTTGAATTTCTATGGTATCTCAATAGGGAGTGTCATCGTGATTGTTGCATAGGCTTGGCCATCGAGTTCAAGCTTCTTCATATCCTTTTCATCCCACAGATGTTTAGGTTTATGAAGCATCAATGTCTTGTCATTGGTATACACATGAATGTATGGTCTGTATTTGATTGACCGTAATATCCTTGGTTCTGTGTATATGACATGTCACACCCCAACCTTGACGGCGGAAACATCGAGATGTGAGGGTTACGATTGTTCACAGCCACACAATGCTAATTATTAAATCCAAATATATTAATCATAAGATTCAATTGTAACATTACAAGCAAAAGTTTCAACAAAGAATACATCATGTACAAATGCTACAAATAACATGATCATCCATTTCATCTCTAGGTCCAATCCTAGATGTGATAAGCTTCAAAGAGTAGAACACATACTTGAGGTATTCCTGAAACATGTTAAAAATAAAAGGTCAACATAAAAATGTTGGTGAGCATTCTATAGTTTTCAATACATAAGTATATAAAAGATGGCAATTCAAGTCATAAGTTAGTGAATAAAGTGATTAGAGATGTTATGAACAATGCAACAATCAAACCTCGACAAATTTTTACAAGTCTCAAACGTTTACAAGATTATACGATCAGCTAAGTGTACTTGGATCAACCAAAGCAGGCTTGTCTGGCTCATAGATCTATGACTTCGCTGGGCTAGCAATAGTTAATGATTGTACATATAACGACATAACATGGTAACCATAAAAGTTCAACTAACCACAACTTTGCATGATGAATTGCCATAAAGATTACAAGTCTCAAATAAGTTTACAAGTGCAATGATAATAAGTTAATATGTTTCACCCCAAAGTGTGAAAATAAGCAAAAAGGGGTATGAAAATACTCACATGAAATAATAAAAATGATAATAAGAAATTAATGATGCTCCAACGATTCCTTTTTACAAGATACCTAAATGTATAGATTCCAAGATTAAGTTCGATAATAAGATTATCAATTGGTCATGAACTAGGGTTTCAATTGGAATTTGAGGTTTTGCTAATTATATATAAATAAAATAATATAGCCAATTATATTTTGATTTTATAAAGATGGAATAAGCCGATTAATAATTATGATTCTATAACAATAATGAGTCATTAGTGAACTTGGATAATAAATATCGCTTAAATAATAATAGTATTGATTAAGTAATAGTTGAGTATAAGATATATAATTACTCAAAAAGTTAATTATTTAAAACTTAATCAAATGTAATTAATTGGAAAATTAATTATTTAATTGACTTGCAAAATAACTTAAAAGTATATAAGTTTGATTTATAATGTTTTTCTTAAACTTTTGAGTAATTATTATAAAGGTTTTATAATATTAAAGCCTTTCAAAAATAAAGAACTAAGATATTATATGATTTAGAAGTTTTAAGATAAAAAAAATTGTTTTTATAAATAGTTAAACTTTTAAATAAATTATATATATTTTTAAAAATTTAAGATCTCATAGTTTTTATATAATTAAACTATTTGTTATAAAATAGTAGATTATATTGTTACAATTTTTCAAAAATTAAATTAATAATTTCCAAATTAAATTTAAGTATTAACATAATTTTTATTTTAATTTAATGGAATAATAGTATTTTTTCTGTGATTTAATTTATAAAAGAAAGATAAAAAAAATGATTTGAGGGAGCCCGGGTTCGAACCCGGGTCCCTTCTGCATGGGCACAAGATGTTAACCGGTGGGCTATTAGCCCGAATCTGATTTTAATCGCCACTTTTTTGTTTAAGAGTGTTGAATAAGAAAACCCCCAAATCTCAAGAACCCTAGAAATCAGATTGAATCCAATTGAACACCAATTCGACGTTTTTGATAGAAATCAACATAGGGCTTTTGTTGTTTACATGAAACCGAGTGTATGTTGGGGTTTAGTTACCTGAATAACTACCAAATCGATGTTACAAGGGAGGATGCAGCCGCGACCATGGTTGGATAATTTCAAGGTGCAAATGTTGTTCGTAATCAAATTAACTTTGCAGAATGCTTTGGATGGTGTTGATATGTCAAAGCCCTCAATCAATTTTGTGTAAGAGTGCTTCGGCCATGGTTCTCGACTAGATGCAGGTAGAAGACGAAAGATGATGATCGATGGGGAGGTGTGCGTGTTATAAGTGGATTTGATGTTTACAGAAACTTTAAAAGGTTCGTTTTTGATGATCTCCACTCGTTATATAGACCCGATTAGTTCGATTGAGGTCAACTGACTTCAGTGTAAGTTCGGATGTTTTGATACAAATTGATAATTGATTAATCAGTTACATGATCAATTGAATCGATGTTTAGAATCATAACAGCTTTGTCTACGTTTATGGTGCATAGTTTGAACCAATCCTCAATGATCGAACTCGAAACCGATTGGATCTCTTAAAGATGGTTTCGGTTTCAAGTTTGGATGTTCATTACAGCAATTAGAACCAAATTAAATGTGGTAGCAGGTTCGAGTGAAGGTCGCGAAAGGTTAGAACGTTTTAATTTGCATTTAATTTGACGTTTTGTTGAGGTTTGGGGTGGCCGCCGGAGCGAAGGCCGGAGGTTGGCCGGGAAAGAAGAGAGCTGACGAGGGGTGGGGGATGGTTTGGGTTGTGATTTAAAAATAATTACACTTTTGTTCCCTCTAATTTCATTGGTTATTATTTTATGTCAAACTTTTAAAACCAAGTTTCAAAAATTACATTTTGAACCCCAAACTTATAACATTCTTGTTTTTAAATTATTTAAAACTTTACTAAATAAATCACTAGTTTAAACTTTTATAGACTTCACATGTATTTGTAGAATATTAATAATATATTTAAGTTTGATAATTTACATTCATAATGAAGATAAAACATCATAAATTTATAAAACTTTAAATTATAAATCATAAAATTATAATAACTTGTTTAAATGGTTTGATAAATAATAAATACTTAGTTTGAAAAATGATGGATGTTACATGACATGGTTCTTAAACCTGTAAAACCAATCCGGATAATCATCTTCACTGAGAAGTCTCGGAGGTTTGGTTCTTGTGCTAATTTCATTGTCAAGGTTTAGTGAAGCAGTAACGTTCTTTAGATTATCGGTTTTTGAAACTCGGAATTTTAACTTTTCAAAAATTCTACAAAACTAAAGTTTTCGTGCGAACAAACGCTTGAAAACCTTTGGCGTAAACTTTTCGCAACAACTTGTCATGCGGAGCGATGTGTAACTAAATATTTTGATTAGATGAAGTTCTCGATCTAATAGAATTTTTTTCCAACAAACTTCTATTACTAGCTTACTTCTCGCGTGAATCAGACACTTTTCGCGTGCGAAAACTAAATTTTGTCACGTTCAATTTTGTGCACTTTCGAAGTTCTCAACCTCAATCTTACCCTCATTTTGTCCAAAATTAAGTGATTAATAGGTTAAAATTAGATCCTAATTGTCTCTAATTGATTCAATTAAATCATGTTAACTCCATCAGTTTATCAATCGAACTTGTTTAAGCTCTTGACATCTTCACATTGATAATAAATTGCATAAGTCAAAGCAATCTTCAATAGAAAATCAAATTTGTAGCTCAAGAAAACTTCAATAACTTTTCAATCTAATCGATCTAGAGTACTCATGGATTTGATACCAATTGTAAGGATCATCAAATACAATGAAAATCGATATCGTGAGTAGAATGCGCAATGTAATCGCTCAAGTGTAGTGATTGAATGATTAGAAGATATGACGAATACAATTCAAGAAACAAAAGTAAACAAACTTCAACTTCTATATTGCTCTCTAATTCAAAGGTTTACAAGTTTGAACAATATCGGGAATGATACTTAATTACACCAAAAGCAAACTATTTATACAAAATGCAAAAGGTCTCGTGTGAGAAGTAAGTTCTCGTGCAAATCTATAGCTCTCGCGCGGATATATAGTTCTCGCGCGACTTGATATTCATTTTCTTCATTCGATTTCCCGAGTCTCTAGCTTCAATCCCTGCAACTTGAATCCCAGAAATTGTTGATAAAAAAAGAGACAAATCGAAGAACACCGGCGAGAATCTAGCAACACAGAACCAAAACAGTAAGTATTAAATTTGAAATTATTCATATCAAGGACTGATTCCTCAAATGCTCTCAAGATTTGAATACAAAATCAAAACACAGATCTTTCAAATATGTTCTTGTTTGAACTAGTGTTTTCATTAGGAAAGTGGTAATGAAATTCAATTCTTGTTCCAACCAAGAATTCGACTATTAGGGAGAATCAAAAGGCCATGTACAAAATGGTTCGGTCGATCAAAAATTACAGAGATGTATATGGAATTGTTTGTCTATTTTGACTTTCAAAAGTCAAAATCAGGGTTGGAGGAAACTGTTGGATTAATCTTGATGGGTACGGATCGTTGGGTCATGGATACGGGTTATGAATATTATAATTTTAGTCACAAATTTGTTATTAGTTTATTGAGTCAAAGTAGTGGATTAGTGAGTTAGTGGTTTTCCTTTTCCTTAGGTGCAAGAGTTAATTTTTTTATTTAATGTAATGTTTTATTATGAATGAAATGGGAAGAGAGTTCAAGTAGGAAACTGTGTGTTTTTGTGTGTGTGTTTAAGTGGGCCTGAACCAACATTTGGTATCAGAGCTTGGAGGCTGTTTTGAGAGTCATTTCAAGAAGGGTGCAGCCCTTTGGCTGCAGGGCTAGATAGAGATGATAAAGAAAACGCAGCAGCAGGAAGAACCGAGCTGAAGACGAAGAGGGGATGGAAAGAAGGTCACAATAATCGTATGTGATTAGACCGAAAGAAGGTCATCTTGAAAGTAAGAAAGAAAGAAGAGGCGCCACGGGAAATGGAAAAACTAAATGAAAGAGGCAGGCGTTGCTTAGCAAGAAAGAAAGAAGGCCTCACGAGAAAGAGAAAGAAAGAGACCGATGCGGTAAGAAAGAAAGAGCAAGCATCGAATGAGAAAGAAGAAAGATTATATCTTTGATTAGGAAGAAATGAACAAAATTGAAGACCAACTCACCGGAAACTCGATACCGGTGTAAGAAAGAAAAGACCGATGACAAGAGACCGAAGCCGTAATAGACCGGATGGCTTTAAAGAAAGACTGAACAACTTGTCGTCGACGAGAATAGAGAAGACCGTGACCGGAAAGTGAGTTCCAGCGTGAGACCGAAGAGTCAGAGAAAAACCATACAAGTAGGATTGAGAGAAGAAGAGGAGCAGTATGCGGTTTTTATGTGAAACCAAGGAGACGAAGAACCTGTATGGAGCAAGGAACCTTGTGTGAGCTATGTGGCACCGATTGAGCATGCAAATAAGCCGGAACTGCGAAGAGTTAGTTGAGTTTGATTATAAAAGATCAAGAAGAAGTCGATTTGAAAGATGCGATGAACGAAAATGGAGTCGGTGGATATGGGTTTAAAAGTCAAACAATACTTGTGTCCGTTGGTAGTTATGATAGTTAGAAGTTAGTTTTATTACCGCCAAATTCAGTGGGTATAAATACCCCATCTCGTAACATCATTTGAGTGTGAATATAGAGTGTGTGTCTTTCTTGTTCTCACATCTTGATTCATCATGAGTCACTGCACATTTCTGCATACTCCTTTAATTGTTCATCCACAATTTTGGTCATAATCGATGGTCTGAAGGGGCCTCAACAATTCCCAAACTATTTTTTTCATGACTTTGTATCTGCTGTTTTTATTCACGAAGTGAAAGTATATGACTAATATATCACATGCCACAAATGGTCGATAAAGCGGTTAGTTTTCATAAGGATTTAAGATATAACTATATAGGTATGCAAATAATAGTGGTCAGATGTAACGATTTTACACTAGTGAAAATCTTCTTTTACCAATATATATAAGAACAAAATTCTTCTGACCATTCACATTTCCCTGATGTGGGGTACATATTGTTTAAATAATTCACAAACTATCTGTTGATCATTCGTGTAAAAGTTGCTGATTGCTTGTTTAAATGATTCATAAACTATTCTATAAGAACAAAAATTTTCTGATCATTAAACTGAAACAATTTTTCTGATAATTCAAACTAAGGTTTCTTTATTCAAAAGGCAATCTTTCTATCGAGCATCCACCTCCGTGACAGTTAACTGGTTTGTTGAACCTGTTGGATTAGTACTTGTAGAGAAATTACCAAAAAATAATTCATTTTCCATGAAGTATGCTGGCTGCTTAGGTTGCGGCAATGCTTGTTCACCATCTAACATCATAATTACTGATGACATGTTTGGCCTGTCGGCTGCATTTTGTTGTACACATAGTAAACCAACTTCAATTGATCTTAAAACTTCAGGTGGTTGGCAAGATTCAGCTAACTTTGCATCGATTAAGTCCATTGATCTACCTTCGTTATAAAGATTCCATGCCTGAACAGAATGTACAATTTAATACTTAGTAGGATATAGTTTAATTACCTGATTAGTTGTAAAACCAAAGGTGCAGGTTTTTACTAGTGAACTTACATATCCCATAAGATTATTGCCATGCTCTCGCTGTGTGAACCCCCTATTTCTCTTCCCACTCACAATCTCCAACACCAAGACACCGAAGCTAAACACATCTGATTTCATTGAGAAGATACCATCTAATGCATATTCAGGAGATATGTAACCACTGCACAAAGTATTATGCTTTTAAGACATATTTTTATAACTAATGACAAATAAAGAATGTATAGTTGGCTGGTGTTCTTACTATGTGCCAACAACCCTTTCCGTGTTTCCTTGGCTCTCGTTTCCTCCAAAACTTCTAGCTATGCCAAAGTCTGATATCTTGGGGTTCATATCATGATCAAGTAAGATGTTACTAGCTTTAAGATCTCTATGGATGATCCTTAATCTCGAATCTTGATGCAGGTAAACAAGTCCTCGGGCTATTCCTTTAATGATATTAAAGCGGTTTCTCCATCCAAGAATCATGCTTTTTGCTTTATCTGCAACACTTTGGTTAGTTATTCATGGTTTCTTTACATGAAAGACTCCAAACCTTGAATAAAAGAATAGAAGTTATGTACTTAGTGTATAAGATTCTAACCAAAAATAAATAGGTCTAAGCTTTTATTTGACATGTATTCATAGATCAACAACTTTTCATCTCCATGTATGCAACATCCTAGAAGCTTCACAAGATTTCGGTGTTGAAGTTTTGAAATGCATATGACTTCATTCTTGAACTCATCAAGTCCTTGACTAGAATTCTTAGAGAGACGTTTAACTGCGACTTGTTGCCCGTCTTCTAGCACACCCTTTAGAATTGCCATTTGCAAAGTGAAATACTATACAAACTACAAACAAGGTTCCTTCCATATTGGATGATTTAGTTAAAATCCAGTTATTACCTTATAAACCGATCCAAATCCACCCTCTCCAACTTTATTATGAAGTGAAAAATGAGCAGTAGCATTAGCAATTATAGAGAAGGTAAATAGTGGAAGCTCCATGGGGTCTTCACACCTTTTAGAGACATTCAATATAACCCCTGTCATTAGGAAAAACAAACTTCACACTTGGATGATTCGCTAACAAATACATCAATTTGTGATGCATATTAGTCTAATTTGTCTTGTTTTACTATATCAAACAAGATTCATAGTGAACATTTGCACATTTTTACCTTCGTCTATATTTTCAGAATTATTGTTGTTTTTCCTTGCATACCACAAGCATGAAGTGATGAAGACGATAAGAAGAACTCCTGTAAAGATTACAGGTAAGATAATTTTAATGTTTGCCCCTCCTTTCTTTGTAGGATTTGATTGAGCAACTGTCAACAGAGGTAATTTGTAAGCATGGAACGTACAACAATGCAAAGATAATGTGCTTTTACTCAAAATTATTACCTAATTCAGAGGTAGCCATTCTTACAAAAATATCCCTACCGCCCTCGCCTTCACGATACAGTCGGATGTCTATAAGCTCACCAAACCAAAGCAAGCAGCCCCTTCCTACAAAAGTAGGGTCTGGATTCGCATAAGCCATGCAAGTACAATTGTCTACGCATCGCGCTTCACATTCTTTCATATTCATGCTCTTATTATACCAACTATTTATTTGTGTGTCTGGCAGTTTTACATTCGAATATCTAATAAATGTTTCTGACCCGTTTTTACAATCCAAAGGTGTTCGCCTAACACAACCACCTGACCAATCACCCTTTTGCCATTGTTTTTTGTCTCTTGGCACAAATTTTGTTTCATCCAAGCAAGCACAAGTCTGGTCGGTCATACTCGTGACGCAGTTTCCATACGCGTTACAAATGTTGTATGAATCACAAAGATCTTTAGGGAATGACACCCCAAGCTGCCAGTTGTTACTACCTTCTACCCAGCCCCAACTTTCATATTTCCCATAAGAACTCAAGGTAATCCTAAACAAGGAAGAACTGTTTTCGATATTATAAGAAAAAGACACCTCCCTTTCGTTAATAATTATATCGTATGTAAAAGTCCAGTTCCTGCTGAACGACGAAATCCCTTTAAGCCGTTGATTTCTCCATAGCTCCCAGCGGAATTTGACCACAGAACCTTGTTTTAGTTTGAAATCAGGATACCCTTGTGTCCCAGCAACCCAGGTGAATTCACCTACAACCGGTTGTTGATCAGCCTTCCATGACGATAGGCGCCACTCCAAGCCCCTCGCATAATCAACACCCAACTTCATTCCAGGAAGCCAGTGTTCAGTCGGGTAATCAAAACTCTGCCATAGAACCATCTCATGTTGGTCCATCAGGACCAGGTTTCCCGTATCGCGAAGCTTTGCAGTTGCATTTTCTGTTGTGGTGTTCGATGACCAGATCACGCTCGTATTGCTTAAAAGGACGAAAGTTCCTCGATCAGTGACTTTTACCACGAGTGCTGACGTGCTGGCAAGCGGCTGCTCTCGGTTGGCAACCCAAACTAATGTTGTAACGGAGATTTTTTTGTACCGAATACCAAGATATCTGTTATCAGGGCTACCCGACTCAAAAAATCCGAGTTCAAAAATTCCATTGTTCGAGACCAAAGTGTCTCTGTCTGTCAAGAACCGCGAATCTGAAATGGTATCGAGTTCAGCAGCGTAGCTGTTATGAAATAAAAGTGACCAAAGAAGAAATGTGGATACTACCTTCATTGAGATGCTGCTTTGTTTTTTTTTTCAGGAAATGATATGTGAATCATTATAAATCTAAAGACTATAACGTCCAAGATGGGGACCAATTATGAATTATATAATAATTTCGTCCAATCAAATGTTTTACGGGAACCGTCGGATGAGTAACGTTGGTGATACGCATTGAATTTGTGGTGTATGAGGATTTTGATTTCAATGCTGAAATTATATATAATTGATTGGATATTGACATTTTCTGAAATATGTTTGATTATAAACATGTCTTTTTCGTGGTTTCTTTTCTTTCCTGTTGGTTATTATTCCATTACACTATATGCTAGAAGAATGAAAACAGTGTTTTTATTATTTAATTTAATTTATAATTTATATTTTATTATATATAATATACGTTTTTCACGCATTTAATTTTCTATTAATTTTACTTTTTTGTAATAACGTTTGTTCATGAGAAAAAACAAATACAACTGGAATATATGATTGTGTTTAGGTTTCTTTTCCTAACTTTTTGATATAAGTTTTTTCTAAAAGAAATGTTTAATTGATTTAAATTCTTCTAACTATTAAGAATTGGCCGGTGCCACCCCAAATTATCATTTTGGCGAATATCACTCCCAAGTAAATAATTCGGTGCCTGTATTACTCGCCGTTTGTTAGAACCCTGACGACATTAACTATCTGATGATGTGGCACGCATACGTGTACATCATCATATGCGTGTATTTTGTATGTACATCATCAGATGCGTGTATTTTGTATGCATATAACAAACGGCGAGTGATACAGACACCGAAGTGTTTTTACTTTGGAGTTATATTCGTCAAAATGATACTTGGGGATGACATCGGCTAATTCTCAATAGTTGGGAGTATTTAAATCCATTAAGATTAAAAGAAAATTGTATTCAAAATAGAGTTTTTTTAATCTTATTTATCATGGAGTGTGGCTTTTATTGTAGAGTGTACTTTTGTGGTTTTATGATGCGGTTAGCGTTACTTTAACGATGGAGTATGTATTACAGTTTTATAACGATCTGGTAATCATGGGGACGTTTTTTTGGGTTTTTCTTGATGTGTTATTTCTTGCGACTTGTGACGGGATTTCTGGGCAACGCGTGTTGGGGCAAAAACTAGTTTTAGTAATATCACTTATAGTGTTGTTTAGTTTACTGATGTTTAGTATATAGCTTAATACGATTATACATTTACCTATATAGACCCGATAACAACAATTTTAGGCACCAGACACAACGTTAACATTTACCCTATATATTAAAAGTCATGTTTAGTTTAGTTACAATATTTTACAAGACTTTAAGTATTGTGTGAAAGTCTTTGTTCATAGACTAGAGTGACATGTGGGTAATTATTACCCTAGAAATTGGTTGTTGTACGTCCTATCTACCTTTCTTTCTGTTGTGTTTTGGTCAATCTTCTTACCTCATTCACATTGTTGTATGTCACCCATTTGGTAATAGCAATTATTATGTAAATATTGTTAATTGCCTTATCTTAGGAAAGTTGTTGTATCTCATTAACTAGTTTCTTAAATAGTTGCTCATCTTTGTATTATTTGTAGAGAGCCTTGATTAATGAAAGATTCATTCCGTCAAATTCATATTTCCTATATGGTATAATTGTAACCGATCTTCCCCTAATTCCCCTTCTTTCCAGCCGCCTATCTTTCCGGCCGCCTCCCTCACCACCACTTTTCCGCCTCCCCTTCTCTTCCTCACATCCCCTGCCCTTCTTTCCTTCACCATGTCTGACTCCATGGATGCCAAAATACATCCTGGGATGACAGTCAAAAACATTAAAAACATGATACCCCTGATTCTTGAAGATGAATCAGCCCACTACACCACTTGGACAGCCCTATTCGAGGTCCATTGTCGTGCCTACATACCAGGTGTACAGCCACCTGTAGCCCCGTCCCGCAGCCGTGTCTACACCCAGATCTTCTTCTGACGCAGACGCCGCCAAGGCCCTTGCAGCCAAGGCCGAGGCTGATGCTCTCTGGTCTCGTCTTGATGCCTTGGTTTTGCAATGGATATATGGCACCATCTCCAAACCCCTTCTTCATATTATCCTGGTTCCGGGCCAGACCGCCCACAAAGCATGGCTAGCCATTGCCAACCATTTTAATGATAATAAACTCGCCCGTCAAATCCATCTTCAACAACAGTTCTCCAACATTCATCTCAAAGCCTTCCCGAATATGGCTGCATATTGTCAACAGGTAAAGCACCTCGCCACACAATTGAACAGTGTGGGCGCCCCTGTTGATGACAAGCGCCTTGTCACGCAGCTTCTGGCAGGCCTTACGGAGGCCTATGAGAGCATCTCTACAGTGCTGCAGAATCGGGATCCCTTATCAACCTTTAGTGAATACGCTTCCGCCTCACAATGGCCGAATCCACCAAGAAATCTCTTTCTGCTCGGGCTGCAACCACATCAGCCACGACACTCGCTGTCACTGTTACCCAAGCTGCTGCTTCCCCTGTCCATAACCGAGGCAGAAGCCAAAACCGGAACAGACCCAAGCCTCAAAACCATACCAGGGGTGGTTTCCGGGGCGCATGCAACTTCGGTAATCCCACTCAACACCCTTATATTGTTTTCCCTAATTCTTGGCTGCTAATCAGTGGAGCTCTCTTATGCAATCCACTCCCAACTCACACCCCGAAAATCGCAGCGGAAAGTCGCGTGACGTGGTGGTAACGGAAGTTGGACTTGACCCAACTTTCATGGTCAAACGTATACTAAATTGTCATTAATTATTGAAACCAAAAGTCAATATCACACAAGTACTTGGTTAATCTACATTAAAACATTTTTAGTAGTAATGAATACTACTTTTATTACACAAACATGGTTTTATTTAAAAACATTTAAAGACTTAACGTTTGACCCTTCCAAAGACAAAATTCCGGATTCCATGTTGAGCTCACCTATAACCCTGAAAAGCACGAAGGGTAATAAAGTCAACATAAAGTTGGTGAGCTTTCGGGGTTTTGAAATCTTGCAACCATACATCTCTTTTTAAAAATCATATGATGAAACAAGGCATAATATAATCCACATAGACTAGCTAGGTACTATGTTATTTAGGTCATAAGCCCATAATCAAACCAAGAAACACGTCGTTGCCCCACAACTATCCAGACATATAAATTCTCTCGCCACAACCTGACCAGTGCGACTGGTCGCGAGAGCGGGCCATTCTAACCCGATAGATCTACCAATATATTATGTGGCCTCACCCCTGAGGTTAATGATTATAGAGGGATTTAGATCTCAGTAGTATATAGATCCATACTACTGATTCAAACTTATACCCTCATATTATATATTATCCCATTTAACTCATCATATACTTTAATGAATCATTTCATGCTTTTCCCCCAAAACAATTTAAAATACATTTAAAAATGGGGCCGAAGGACTCACCTTGAGTGTGATCTTCGAAATTAACCAATGTGCAAGGCTTTTCAATAGTAAACCCTAATCATAAATATTATGATTATTATGCGATAACTCATGCTTAAGAATGCACTTCACCCATTCTATATGATTGTTTAAAATGGTACGTTTTATTTTAATCAAAAATGTATATTTTTGTAAATGGAAATAATTCTTTTTAAAGTCACATGTCTTGTGTCCTTTATTATAAGTCTTGACTATAAACCACCAATTTCCTTATTCCTGTCTTATATGTATTAATCTTTATTAGAATAACCCGTCACTAACAAACTTTGAGTCAAAAAGTCCTATTATACCATTATCTTGGGTGTCTAAAACCTTCTTAAACAGAGAGTCAATCATCTCCACTTTAGGTCATTATTCCTGAAAATGATTATCTGATCGGGCTTTCTTTTACCTGAGTTCATGTAGAATTCAAGAAGTAGTTTCCTCATTATTAATTCTTTTTAATATTATTTGATTATTAATTCATCTATTATCTTTTACTTACATAGCTTACTAATTAGTCGTTTAAAGTATACACATATATTTTCTTTTATTAGTCATAACTTGTCCAAGGTATGCTTTATTCTTAGTCTTGTATGTTTTTGATGTCTCGACCGTCGTTTTAATCGGGTTCGTTAGTCATGGTTTCTCCTTGGTCTTTTGTTTACTCTTAACCATAAATCCTAGTCTCAAAGTTCTTTAGTAGACGTTTATCTAAGAAAGTCCTTTAATTATGTCTAAATTTCCTTTACTTCAACCTAGTCATCTTTCACTATTATTTTTATCAATGTCACCTAAAATCCTTAATCTACATATTATTTTAAGTTATCATGTTAATAATAATCCTTCATCCAATAAACTCTCCTAATGTTCTTATCAAGACCAAATTTCATCATTTTTCCCATCCACATGATTATGCCTTCATACATACATAACATACACATATATACATACATTTTTACCACCTAAATCCTTAACATAACATGGTTTCATCCACTAATCCTCCATTTTCAGATTCATCAAACCATCGTAATAGCCATTTTATATATACAAAATCATCAAAACAACCATTTCATACAATACCTAAATGGGTGAACTAGGGTTCATCAAGATTCCTTATCTTGATCATCCATGCATGAACATAAATATACATTGTCTAATCTAATATACCTTTGGTGACACTAGATGGTACCCTTAACACAATGCAAGCTCGATTCTTGATTTCTCGATGAGACCTCGGGTCCTAACTAAGTTCCAACTAGAGTGCCTTAGCGTGAATGCAAGTGAAGGTGGTTATAGTTGGTGTTAGCCGAAGGTGAAGGAAGGGAGGGGGGTTCACGGTGATGTCGAATAAGGGTGACGGGGTGATGGCTTCGGTATCGGGTGAAGGTGGTGGTGGTATCGGGTGAATGTGGTGGTGGCGGTATCGGGAGAAGGTGGTGGTGGTGGTATCGGGAGAAGGTGGTGGTGGTGGTATCGGGAGAAGGTGGTGGTGGTGGTATCGGGAGAAGGTGGTGGTGGTATCGGGAGAAGGCGACGGCGATGGTGGCTTCGGATGAAGGCGACGGCGATGGTGATGTCGGGTGTAAGTGGTGGTCGCGGTGGTGTCGGGTGTAGGTGGTGGTGCCGGTAGTGTCGGGTGTAGGTGATGGTGCCGGTGGCGTCGGGTGTAGGTGGTGGTGCCGGTGGCGTCGGGTGTAGGTGATGGTGCCAGTGGCGTCGGGTGTGGGGCGGTCGCGGTGGAAGGTGATGTTGGTGGTGACGGGCGGCAGGTGGTGGTGTGGTGTCCGGCGAAGGGGGGAGGAGGAAGGGGGGGGGGGGTCGGCCGATTGGAAGGTGGTGGTGGTGTTTGTGTGTGAAAGTGGAAGAGAGTGTGGAAGTGGAAGAGTTGTGTGTGTGTGTGATTTAAACACATTCAAATGAATGTGTTGTCTTGCATGCAAGACATAATGATCCATCTTGGATTTTGCAAATGATTAATCATCCATATTATTATTATTATTATTATTATTATTATTATTATTATTATTATTATTATTATTATTATTATTATTATTATTATTATTATTATTATTATTATTATTATTATTATTATTATTATTCAAGAAATTGTTAAACAATTTGCAAGGTTTGTCAAACGTTAACGCAGGGTTTTGTTTAGTTAGACCTAAACGTTAAATAATTATCAATTAGTTATTGCGGATGGTTTCGAGAGTTGACCTGATTTGACCGGGTGTCACACAACAACTCGTCATCACACACCGGTACACCGCCATGCCCATACCCTTCGGCCCCGCGGAATAATTCAGCCGGCATCCTTGGAGCAGCTCCTGACCAGGCCTACACGGCCACGTTATCCCCCACACACATCCAACATGCTTTGTATGCATTGTCTCTCTAACAGCAGGACCCACATGACTTCTTGGACATTGGGGCATCTAGCCATATGAAATCTCCACAAGGTACTAACTTTCCGTCTTCTTTTAATAGTTACACTAACAAATTTTGTGACATCTCAAATTTTCGTTAAATTAAAAGTAAACTTTGTTAAGTTTAAAAGGACCTTTTATGCCAAATTTGAAATTTTGAGGACTTATTATGCTTAATAATTAATTTGGTGATTAACAAATTAATATAATAATAATAACATTATAAGTGATATAATGTTTGTTTATTATTATAAAATTTAAAGTGTTGATAATCTTAAATAAAATAGTCACTATTAATATTATTATAATAATGACACTAATAATAATAATATTAGTGATAATAATATTGATAACAATAATAATCATAACAACAAGATTAATAAATATAATCATAATGAGCGTTAATCTTTGAAATAAATAAAAATAATACAAGTTTCTATTATCTTAAAACTTTAAATTAGTAAGTTATGCATGAAATAATAACACTTTAAACTTCAGGGGCCAAATTGTAAATTTGTTTAAACTAAAAACTAAACTCTGAAATCAACATAACAAAACATAAACTACAGGGACCATTTGTGTAAAAAAACAGAAACCAACCCCCCCCCCCTTGCGCCACCCCGCACCTCCGGCCACACTTCCGACCGCGGCTCCGGTGAGCTCCGGCAGCCGAATAAACTCGCAATAAATCCGATTAAATTAGCTAAAACCGTTTCCAATTGACTTGCGAGCATGATTCGAACCGTTTGGAGGTTATATCGAAGATTAAACACCAGTTACAGGAGCTTTCGAGCTCGAGTAACCGTCAGACATTAAACCATAACCGATTGACGATTAAAACTTCATAATAATCCAATTAATCGAATGAGAGTAATCGCGTAACTATCTCTGAACTATTGGAACTCCCAATTTCGATCTAAACATACCCACACACCACTGTCGATCATCATCTTCCTCATCGACCTGCAACATGGTCGACAGTGGTCTTCGAAACATTGTAACCTAAAATTAACAGAGGGCTATCCATCCTTGAGACCATTAGAAGCTACCTGTGCAACAATTTGGCTTGTAATCATCATTTGATCAACAATCAAGCTCCACATTGGTCGTGGTTGTTCTTCGAGTCATGTTACTAAAATCAAACAACCACCGGGTAATTAAACACACATACATGTTCGTTTTAACCTAGTGAAGGAAAGCCCTAACAATGATTGGGTTAAAAACATTGTTTTATGGTTTAATTTGGGATCGTTTGAACCTAGGGTTCATGCGATTTGGGGGAAATCTGTGTTTGGTGTATTTAGGTTATTAAAATGAACCTCTAAACGTGGCTGAGGTTTTTAGGCCTTCAACTTAATTCCAAATTTTTTTTAAAAATTTATAAAAAAAATTAGTTTATAAACTTGTTTAATTTTAAGACACCATATTATTTTCTGTAAATTTATTTTATGAAATATTTCAATATTTTTATTAAATATTTTAGACAAATAACATATTTAGTTTATTTCTTATTAAATAGACCTTAAATAGTGGGTTAAATCATTAAATTAATTGTTCAAACTATATCTATATATTATTGTCTAAATGATGATTATTTTAAAAGTTATATAAGCTTAGTCAAACTTATAACTAAATTATATTACAAATTATTTTTCCTTTGTAATTCTTTATAAAAAAAAAGCTCAATTAGTATATTCTATTTTTCTCATTGAAACAAAGTATAAGTAGTTATTTCATTTTAATTAATTTAGCTAAGAAAACCCCCAAATACCAACTTGAAACCTTAACTCTCATGAATTCGTTAAATTTATTATTAAACTTAAAAAAATCTTGAAAATATATATATTTAGGTACCTCGTGAAGGTTTACATTGGAATGGCGATTATTATTTCTTTATTATTCATCAAATTAACATACTTAATGACCAGGTGAGTATTTCATACCCCTCTTTCTTATTTTCACACTTTGGGGTGAAACATGTTAACTTATATTATTGCACTTGTAAACTTCTTTGAGACTTGTAAACCTATGGCAATTCATCTTGTAAAGTTGTGGTTAGTTGAACTTTTGTGGTTACCATGTTATGGCGTTATATGTACAATCATTAACTATTGCTAGCCCAGCGAAGTCATAGATCTATGGGTAAGACAAGCCTGCTTGGTTGATCCAAGTACACTTAGCTGATCGTATATACTTTTAACGTTTGAGACTTGTAAAACATTGTCGAGGTTTGATTGTTGCATTGTTCATAACATCCCTAATCACTTGATTCACTAACTTATGACTTGAATTGCCATCTTTTATATACTTATGTATTGAAAACTATGGAATGCTCACCAACATTTTTATGTTGACCTTTTATTTTTTTAACATGTTTCAGGAATACCTCAAGTTTGATATCTTCACTTTGAAGCTTGCACATCTAGGAATGGACATAGATAAATAAATAAAATAAGAATGACTTGTTACATTTTATGTTATGCTTTTATTCTTTTTGAGACTTATGTATGTAATGTGACAATTGAAACTTATGTTTAAAATATATTTGGATTACTAATAGCGTTATGTGGCTGTGAACGATCTTAACTCTCACTCCTCGACGTTTCCGCCGTCAAGGTTGGGGTGTGACAAATTTATTGTCGTTGGTAATGGTATGACCATTCCCGTGATTGGTCAAGGCAACCTTACCCTACCACCCCCATTCCTGCCTTTTAAATTAAACAATGTCCTTTATGCCCCACACCTTGTCAAAAATCTTATCTCTGTCCGTAAACTTACTATTGATAATTTATTGTCCATTGAATTTGATCCCTTAGGTTACTGTGAAGGATCTTAAGACCAAGGCACACCTCCTCCGATGCAATAGCTCGGGAGATCTTTAGCCATTGACACGCCCTCTTCTTTCTAGCACAACCTCTACTGCTTTTGTGGCCACCTCTTAGGAACGTTGGCATCAACACCTTGGACACACAAGTTTTTCCATTTTGAATTCTTTACCAGATTTTTTTCTAGTTCATCTAATAAACATGACAAAACATTATGTCAGGCTTGTGTTTTTGGTAAATGTGTGCGCTTGCCATTTTCTGATTCAATCGTACTTATTTTCCATTTGATATTATTTGCCATGTAATCACCATCATGTGTTCGGGTGTTTATGCTACCCTTTAGTTCCCTCCACCACCATCAGCAAGCTTACTAACCGTTCCAAACCTTGTGCCTTTCTTGGTTACCCGCCTAACCATCGCGGTTACCATTTCTTAGATCGAACCACAAATTCCATATTCGTCTCTCGACATGTGTAATTCGAAGAGATGATCTTTCCCTTCTATACCACCTTACCTACCCAACTCGACTCCTATGACTTCCTAACCAGTGGGCTTAACCCTCTCCTATGGGATCATATTAGCCCTCCTTCCCCATCCAACACACGGCCCAATACCACACTTTCACCCAAGCAACACCCCACTCCCTCGGCTCCTCTCCCTCAACCCACCCTCACCTACACCCGTCAATCCCGACCGGCCCAGCCCACTGCTGGCCGGCCTACTGGCCCAACGACCAGCCCACATACTCCACCCAGTTTCCCTTTACGGCCTGATCCACCTTCCCATACAGCCCACCATACTACTCACCCACCGTCACCGCCCCAATCTACGGCCCCACAGCCCATTTCGACCCCTACACCTCAACCTGATCCGAAACCACCGGCCCATACCATGCACACTCGCGCCATGGATGGTATCACCAATCCCAAGCACCATTTCAATCTCCACACCGCCACTATCGTGCCCATTCCCAAATCCCCACAGGTTGCCTTGTCTTCACCTGAATGGCTCCACGCCATGAAAAATGAGTTTAGTGCACTTATTAAAAATGAGACTTGGGAGTTAGTTCCTCGTCAACCTAACATGAATATTATTCGGCATATGTGGATCTTTAAACATAAGTTTCGATCGGATGTTAGTTTGGAGAGGTATAAAGCTCGACTGGTTTGTGATGGTCGCAGCCAACAGGTTGGCGTCGATTGTGGTGACACCTTCAGTCCGGTCGTTAAACCGGTAACTATTCGCCTCATTTTGACATTGGCTTTATCACGCTAGTGGGTGATCAACCAGTTAGATGTTACTAACGCCTTCTTTCATTGCACATTGGAGGAAACAGTTTATATGCATCAACCCATGGGGTTTCGGGATCAACAATTTCCGGGTCATGTCTGCAAGCTGAAGAAATCTCTCTATGGTTTGAAACAGGCACCACGTGCCTGGTACCAGCGTTTACTGACTTTGTTTTGATGCAGGGTTTCATCCAAAGCAAGTCTGACACATCTCTGTTCATTTATCATCATGGTCAGGACACCTCATACCTACTTCTCTATGTGGATGACATCATCCTCACCACCTCCTCTGCTGCTCTTCGTGGACGTCTCATGACATCTTTAGCTGCTGAATTCTCCATGAAGGATTTGGGTCCCTTATCTCACTTTCTTAGTATCTCTTTCACACGCACTGGTGATAGCATGTTCTTGTCTCAACAGTCCTATGCCAGAGACATCATCCACAGAGCTGCCATGGACTCCTGCAAACCAGTTGCTACTCAGGTCGACATGGCCCCAAGCTGGCCACATCAGGATCCGCCTTGTTTCATGACCCCACCACCTATCGTAGTCTGGCAGGTGCGCTTCAGTACCTTACATTCATGAGACTTGATATCTCATATGCCGTTCGGGAGATATGCATGCATATGCACTCTCCTACGGATGATCACTGGAATGCTCTTAAGCGAATAATCCGGTATATACAGGGAACTACAGACTACGGCCTCTCTCTCAATCCTGCTCCAAACATCTCTCTTCGTGCATATATAGATGCTGACTGGGCAGGCTGCCCCGATACACGTCGTTCTACTTCAGGCTACTGTGTCTATCTTGGAGACAACTTACTTTCCTGGTCGTCCAAACGACAGCCAACAGTGTCACGTTCCAGTGCGGAAGCTGAGTACAGAGGGGTTGCTAATGTTGTTTCTGAGATCTGTTGGCTTCACAACCTTTTGCTCGAATTGAACCAACCACTACTCAAGGCTACACTCATTTACTGCGACAATGTCAGCGCCATTTATTTATCGGGTAACCCTGTTCAGCACCAGCGAACCAAACATATTGAACTTGACATTCACTTTGTTAGAGAGCAGGTACAACGGGGGTGTGTTCGTGTCTTGCATGTGCTGTTACGCTACCAGGTTGCTGATATCTTCATTAAGGGATTACTGTGTGTCTTATTCAATGACTTTCGGTCCAGTCTCAACGTTCGTCAACCTCCCGATTCGACTGCGGGGATGTAATAGCAATTATTATGTAAATATTGTTAATTGCATTATCTTAGAAAAGTTGTTGTATCTCATTAACTAGTTTCCTAAATAGTTGCTCATCTTTGTATTATTTATAGAGAGCCTTGATTAATGAAAGATTCATTCAGTCAAAGTCCTATTTTCTATAGTCATGTGTTTATCTTCTTCATTTTGCTTTCACATTAAGCTCTGGCAAGTAGCTTTTAACTATTTAATCGACAGTTTAATGATTTGCCCTGCAGTTTTAAAGTAGTTTCTAGATTATTTGTGTCATTCTTGCATCTATGTTTTAATTTTGTCTATTTTGTTGAGTCTTTAGTGGTTAAATGTTTTGAAAATTGGGAGAAAGAAGTCATTTGCTTGCTCTTTGATTTGATCGTTAAAGTTGTGTAACGAAGATTTTCAGTCGCGTGAGTTTGAATATTTGATCATTAAATTTAATTGAGTCGAATCTAGTTAATATCATATAAAAATATTCACATAAAAATAAAAACTAACTTTATCAAAAGCAGAAAACACTACAATAAAATGTTGTGTTAGGCCTTGAAAAGGTTACATTAGGGCTAGGCTGCATTAGATGAAGTTGCATTAGACCTAATGCAACTTTTTTTATTAGATAATGCAACTTTTTTTGGAAATGTTAAATTTGCTAATCAAGTGCAATTTTTTCAAGATGCAACCTTTTTTATATGCTAATGCAATTTAAATTTTACTTTAAATATAACTTTTCTAACACTCAAATGCAGCCTTTGCTAGACCAAAATGCAACCTTGTTGCACATCAAATGCAACACTTTTTAGTTTTTTAATTTCAACAAAAGCAATTTTTATAGACAAATGTAACTTTATAACTTATTGTTTGAAGTAATGCAATTTTCATTAGTATGCAATAGTATCTCAAATACATCAACATAATAATGATATAAATACATACATAATATATTGTAATGCAACATGTGTTCGACCTTAAAGTAACAACATAATCAAAATAAAGTTGTTAATTACTATTATAAAAAGAAACAAAAACCTCCTAATCATCTCTAAGATCCTCAAGTACTCCGATAAGTAGCTTTTCCATTTTATTCCGCATCTTAGCTTCAAAGTTTGCTCGTTGACTATCAAAATCTTTTCGCATAGCTTCAATCTCATCTTTTTTCCTTTGATGGTCTTCTTCAATTTATTTTCTCATTTCAAGCAATTGTGTTTTTTCAACAACAAGGCTCGCTTTAAAGGATTCCATAAACCCCCCTGAAATCATGTATGGTTCCTCATCACCATTCATTTTTTTCATCATTGTTTTAGTAACATCTTTTGCATAAAGTCGAAGGTAGCCATCACGCTCCTTGTTCATTATAATCGTAAAAGGATCAACTAAAGCACTTCCATATTCTGAAGGTTTGTAATTCTTCATTTGTTTAAGAGAATAAGAAAATATTAAAATAATACAACAACCTAGTAAAGCAACAATACACGATACAAGTTGCTTGTTAAAAAGTATTTAAGTAACAATATAAGTTTGTAACTAGCAAACATGCAACTAGGATAAAGGCTATTGATGTGGTGGTTATATGCAAGCATGCTTATATGTATATTTTGGTATCACATCACAATTGCTAAATGAATTGTTTTCATAGTTAAGTGCTTAGAACTATACAACAAACAACTGACTTTTACAAGTCAACACATACGAAATACTTTATACAAGATATTCAAATCAAAAACTAAAAAGAACTTATAATTTTCCTTGCATTGTCATCATATGATTCAAGATATACATGTTCTTCGGTCCTTTTACGTGTGCGTTCAAATATTTGGGTTAAACTAGGTAATTCCTTGTTTGGGTCATCATTTCTCTGTATTCATGATAACAAGCATTAATAAAAAAATTCAACATATTGAACGATAAAAAAACTTAAATCACAAGCAAAATAAAGATATTTTACCATCTCGTCATGAATCTAGCAAAATTTTTTGGGCATGTTGTATGCATATTTTTTTGAGACATGCGCATTTCTTTATGTCACACCCTCAAATTCCACGTGCAGGGTTTTACCGCGAGGCGTGTGACAAACCAGGATCTCAGACACGGTCATATCAAACGACACAATATGAACTTAAATAATTGTTTGAACTTTAAATCAGAGTAGTCATAAACGAAATATAACATCAGTGCGGAAGCGTAAAGACGAATGTAAACCAATACTAAAAGTTCCCAAAGTACTATGCCAAAATAAAATGTTCAAAGCAAAATAAATGAGTTTGATGATGCATGTCCTGAGTGCGTTCTCTAATTGTGCAACATGAGCTTAAGCGTTCCTGTGACCTGAGAAAACATGCTAAAGTGTGTCAACATAAAGTTGGTGAGTTCACAGGTTTAATAACATATAAAAATGTTTGTAGCTGTCCGAATGGTAAAGTAATTAAAGCATATCGATAGGTAGCTAGCCTATAATCAAGTTAGTTAGCGTTTCAAACCGAAGCTGACTGTTTGTATGTTTGTTGCCTTCCCGTCACGTCTAACCCAGACAGTGACAAATGTTAGGTCAATAACGCACCCCTTTGACCTCCAATCAAGCTAGCGCGACTAGCCCGGGCGGGGTTTGTCAAACCCAGTAGTACTACTCATAATTACCTCGCTACACATTACTAACGGTTCGAGAATGTAAGGACTTTTAAGTATGTTTGCACTAACGTAACAGGAGATAAACAATAATACTAGAAACCATTTATAAATAAAGTTTGCATGTTTTCTCCCCCAAAAGGAAAGTAATGTAAAATAGGGGCCGTGAAGACTCACCTCGAGTACGTTGCAACAAATAAGTGTAAGCACAAAGAATCGGTTCCAATTAACCTGAGTTTCATTTAATATTTATTAAGACTAAATATTAGTAATAAAATTTATTACTCGGAATAGAATGGTATGGTTCGTGATCACGGTTCGGTTACGGTGTCGGCTAAACAACATGACTCTCCATACACAAGCAAACGCAAGCATACACAAACTCACACAAGCATATAAAACTCAATTATTCATACACACACTGGACCATACATGAAGGTATTGTTTATATATCTTTAATTATAAGAGTTTTTATAATAAAACTCATATGTCATACATTTATTATAACTTCTCTAAACACAAATCTATACACTATTTTAAGATGAAACCACTTGGAGTTGCTCCAAGACTCATGGGGTTACTTCTCAAATCATTTATTATAACCATAAGTTTTTTAAAACTCAAACCATGTATCAAAATACTTAACCTTTGTTTGCTGTCAAAAAGAACAGTTTTGACATACCTTCACTAAAAAGGCAATAACTTGAGTTCTACACGTCCAATTTAAGTGTGGTCGGACTTTTTATAAACTAGATTCAAAAATACATAAATTGGGCCCAAGAAACGCAGTTATTGAGTTTATTATCATAAAGTTACAACGTGCACAAGTTGGCTAACAGAATCTGCCAGCACCAGAAACATCAAGTTTTAAACTAAACGTGCATCTTAATAATGTTCAATGACTTCACAAGATCATACTATCATCTAAAATAAGTTTAAATACTCATCCAAGTGTCTTTGCACGTTCATAAGCTTTACCACAACTCAAATCATACGTTTATATACATATACATTCACACACAAAAATCCATTACATTTATATACACACATATAAAACTCACACCATGCACCCACCTTAAGAAGACCCCATGCGCCCAACTAAAGAATTATTCCATGCGTCCCACTCAAAATTCCCATGCAACCATTTGAATGATCCCCATGCGCCCAACATGAGACCCCACAATTCTACATGTGCAACCATGCAGAAAACACACACATACATCATGTATTTACATACATATGGCACATAGAATTCCCACACATAAAACCCACACACTCAATGCAAACTATATACATAATACTAAATGCATATAAGCACTAACCAAAAGATACACACATTCATACAAGTATCGCACAGTACTACAAATATATATACATATATATGTACTCAGATCGCACAACCCGAACGTACTAAACACAAGACCGTGCACCCCGCATCGCAAAACCAAAACCATAATGAACCCGAATACATAAGATAAGCGAGGAATATACCGTACGAGTTGTCGTTGGAGTGCAGCGATTAACGGAGAGGGACGTCGATAGAAAACATCACGCGAAGGCCGGGGTGAAGGAACTTGAGCGGATAAAAACCTTGACGCTTGAACAATCAACGATCAACACTTCGGGATGACGAACCACTGTGATGTGCAGCTGCGAAAAAGAAACACAACAGGAGACGACGACAGGAGGTTTAGGGTTGCGAATGTGAGGCGATTGTGAGGTTGTTGAGTTCGTTCGCAAATAAAGGAGAGCAACCGAAGGTGGGTCGGTTATGAGTTTGAATGTGGGGTTGTTTGGTTTGGCCCATTTGCACTATGCACCCCTCAAGTTTACTTAAGTTTTTATTAACTAATTACAATAATAAAATCGATATATATATATATATATATATATATATATATATATATATATATATATATATATATATATATATATATCTATATATATATATATATATATATGTATATGTATATGTATATATATATATATATGTATATGTATATATATATATATCTATATATATCTATCTATATCTCTATATATCTCTCTATATATATATATATATATATATATATCTATCTATATATATATGTATATATATATTATTGTCAATTGTCGAAAAGAGGTTTATAAAGGTTGTGATGCTAACCTGAAAACTCGGGTTGTCACATCATCCCCTTGTTGAAGGAATTTTCGTCCCGAAAATTAGAACATCGCGTTCAAATGGAACGCCAAGCTCGCTCATGATAGGGTTTATGAGATTTCTGAAATGAACCCAAAATAAAGAATGTAAGGTTTCACGAGAGTTGTGACATCATCCCCTTGTTGAAGGGAATTTCGTCTTGAAATTGAAAGAAAAGATATCGTATGAATGATACCTTTAGAAGTAGATGCCTGATCGTTGAACAGTTGTGGGTACTCCTTCTTCATCTGATCCTCGCGTTCCCAGGTAAACTCTGGTCCACACTTTGAGTTCCAACAGACTTTGACGATAGGAATACGACTATGCTTAAGAGTTTTGACCTCTCGGTCCATAACTTACACCGGTTCCTCTATGAATTGAAGTTGTTCATCCACATGTATCTCATCTAACGGAACGACAAGAGTCTCGTCTGTAAGGCATTTTCTCAGGTTCGAAACATGGAACACATTGTGTATTCCGCTAAGCTCTTCTGGTAGGTTCAACTGGTAGGCTACTGGGCCAACCCTTTTGACAATCTCAAAAGGCCCAACGTAGCGTGGGTTTAGCTTTCCACGTTTCCCGCAACCCTTTCCAAGGTGACACTTTCAGAAGTACCTTGTCACCAATTTGAAATTCCAACGGTTTTCGACGTTTATCTGCGTAACTCTTTTGTCGGTCACGTGCTGCTGCCATGCGATTACGAATTTGTACTATCTTCTCAGTCGTTTCATGCACAAGTTCAGGACCTGTAAGTTGGCTTTCTCCAACTTCTGCCCAACAAACAGGTGATCGACACTTACGTCCATATAATGCTTCAAATGGTGCAGCTTTGATCGACGTGTAATAGCTGTTATTGTAAAAAAACTCAACCAACGGTAAATGAGTTTCCCAATGGCTGCCAAAGTCAATGACACAAGCACGTAACATATCTTCCAGTGTCTGTATTGTACGCTCACTTTGACCATCAGTTTGAGGATGATATGCGGTGCTCATATCTAGCCGTGTTCCCAATGATCGTGCAAATATTACTTGAAGTGAGGGAAGTTGTAAGGCCCCGTTTCCGGGACGCTTACATCTAGTCATTCATCGCACTCAAAACGTATAATTACATTTTTCCTTTCATAAAAAGTTGCAGCGGAAACATTAAAAACACAATTTCATTCCATCAAAATACTTTTGCACAATAATACAATCGTTCCTTTAACAATATTATGTTACATTTACTACAAAAGCATTAAACATAAAGATGCCATCCAAAATACGCTGAGTAGCTGCCCCGTTCCATCCTCAACAACATACCTGCCACTGGAAACACATCAAAGTCAGCGTTGCTAAGTGAGTTCTAGTTTTATAATAAAACTTACTTTTCTTTCGTAAAACCGTTCTTTGCTTTCTTTATAAAAACATTCGTTACATACATGCGATCACACATCATACGTACATACAGATAATTTCATTATTATCTTCATCATTACGTTCGTTACATTCATCATTCAGCGTACATTATTATCTTTTACTTCTTTCTAGATCCTGTCAGCCTTTACCCTCTTCGTGGCGCTCAGCCACGATTACTGAGGTCGAGTGACAAGGATCCCATTTCATACATTATTAGGATATTTCGTTAACGTTCATTTCATACATTCGCTCTTTTCATCATTACCTTCTCATTCATGAACTCACGCCATACTCCCGACTCATGTCCGAAGACTGGTACTGTGCCGGGGTCTGTACACAAACCCCCAACTCATGTCCTAAGACTGACACAGTACCGGAGTACACGACGAGGTCCTCTATCGAGTCTGTTGCGACACAGAGTCGCTCACCTCATAGGCAATCTCAACGATTGCACACTATACGAGTCTTTTGCAACAGCAGGGTTGCTCACCTCATGCATATGCTTGGCTTTATGCCACACCCCCGAAGTTATGCGTAACTCGGGTAACCATCACATATTTCACCCCCATCAACATGGGTACTACACCCCCATCGAAATGGGTACATCACCCCCATCGAAATGGGTTCACACCCCATCAACATGGGTACATCACCCCCATCAACATGGGTACTACACCTCCATCGACATGGGTACATCACCCCCATCAACATGGGTACTACACCCCCATCGAAATGGGTACATCACCCCCATCAACATGGGTACTACACCCCCATCGAAATAGGTACATCACCCCATCAACATGGGTACTACACCCCCATCGAAATGGGTACATCACCCCCATCAACATGGGTACTACATCAAAGGTCAGCCATAAAGACTGGAACCCTTGCGTGCACACTATAGGATAGCTGAACCTCACACGGTTGAGCTTAAGGCATTTAGAGCCGTGCACTTCACTACGCTTCACTTGCAGCCTCTCGCGATTTCATTCATTCATCTATGCACGCATTCATTCATTACGTTCCTCTTTTCATTATCTTCCACTTTACGTTACATAATACTTTCATTTCATTCATTAATGTTCAACGCAAAGCCATAGAAAGATAAACATACATAATAAGGAACATAAAGTAAACATAAACATACAACATCATCATCATACGCATCAATCATAAATCACATCACACACATCATACATACTATGCATCAAACGCACCGCCATGCCTAACATCACACATAACGTCATACATATCATTATCATCAACATCATCAAGGAAATCCATTTCGACCATCATCTCTCAAAATCCCTCAAAACTCCTGTGCGCATAAACCCTATTCGGGCGTATGGACACCCTCCAGTCACATGGCCTTCAGGGTGACTGAACACTTAGGCGAATGGGCATCTATGCGAATGGACCCTATGCGAATGGACTATGGGCGAATGGACATCTATGCGAATGGACTCTCAGTCGCATAACTTTCATGCGTATGGCCTTCAGTCGCAGGACTTCAGGCGCATAGGCTTCAGTCGCATACTCTTCATGCGAATGAACCTCAGTCGCATGACCTCCAGGCGTATGGACTTCAGTCGCATATCCTTCGTGCGAATGAACCTCAGTCGCACAATCTCTCAATCGCATGACTCCCAGGCACATGAACTTCAGTCGCATGACCATCATGTGTATGGACCTTAGTCGCATGGAAAACATGCGCATGGACCTCAGTCGCACTCCAATCGCCCGAATGGCCTTCAGTCGCCCTCCAGTCGGTCGCCTAGCCCTAGCTGATGCAGAATGCAGTTCACTCGACTGCAGTCGCGGGTTTTCGACCTTCAACCTCTTCCAAACCTCATTTAAGCTCAAATCAACCATTCTAAACCTTAGGGAAACATACCACGACCTTATTCAAGCATAACCAAGCAAGAAATCAAGCCTCAAACGCATCATACACATACATACATGCATAAAAACGGGTCTTCACCCAAAAACTCGAAATTTGGTTTTAGATGTGTTCGAGCCCCAAAATCAGTTGAAAACGTGTAAAAGAGGGGTCTTAGAACTCACCTTAGCGATCCCGTCGAGTAGAGCTTCGATTTGACTCGCTCCACGTCGATTTCCACGCTCGAATCCACCCGAACCAACTTTTCTTCCCTTTTTCTCCTTCTCTTCTCCCCTCCTCTCTTTGCTGAAAATGGGAAGAATGGGGTGTTTTCCCCCTTTTATACTCCCGTGCATTGAAGTTTCGCTCGTTGGCGGGTTTGGTCCCTCGGCTTCGGACTTTATTTCTTTTTCTTCTTTCGTCGGCTTCAAAGGAAATTTCTGGGTGTTACAAGTCCACCCCCCTTAAATAGGTTTCGTCCCCGAAACCTGTTGTTCCTTGAACTATTACGGCAATATTGTCTCATCTCTTTTCCAGTCTCTCACTTGGAATTCCATCGCTCTACGTCGTTTATCAACATACAACTTCTTATCTATCTTTGGCTAGCTTCATCAATACTTTAATCCTTTCGAGCTTCTCGATCGTGGCCTCGATCACCTCATTACTTTCTATACGGCATTTGGTGCTCGGCCTTCACTTGTAAACAAGTAAGGCATTTAATCTTGTGCTCCACCATATCGCGCTTCATGCACCTTCCCGCCACTGTCATCGAAATCACATTCGGAATCGTCA
Source organism: Flaveria ramosissima (assembly GCA_025215565.1). Taxonomy (NCBI): domain Eukaryota; kingdom Viridiplantae; phylum Streptophyta; class Magnoliopsida; order Asterales; family Asteraceae; genus Flaveria; species Flaveria ramosissima. Next base: position 76,438,531 of record CM046040.1, read on the forward strand.
TGACTCAATCACCTTAAGCCATCACCGTGATCCCCTCAGGCGTTGTTAACCGTATCATCTTTTTGCAACACATAGTGTTCGCTCCGTAGTCCGCCAAACAATCCACTCTTAGGGCTATATCGAATGGCGTATCTATATTCTTACCACTAACAGGCAATTTAGCACAGAAAGCAGCAGGAATAAAATTAAATAACACAAGCTAAGGATCTATTTACTAAGAACATACCTGACACAACATCGAAGTCCGTCCTAGCTTCCTCCGATCTTCTTCACTCCCGAACCTTCAGCCCTTTGCTTCTTACAGTCCCTGCTCTTATGACCTTCCTCACCACAAGAATAACACTTCCGCATACCGCAGTTCTTCGCTACATGCCCGGTCCTTCCATAACGAAAGCAGGCATTAGTCCCCAATCTACATTCCCCGGGGTGCCTGTGTCCACACTTGTCACACCTTTCTGAACCCACATCATTTATAACCACACGCTGGTCATCCACCCGTGCACCTTTGTTACTTGAAGCGGCTCCGCCGCGTCCCAATCGCTTCCCGTTCCAATCCCGATCACCATCTCCTTTCTTGCTACTTTCTGTCACCACCATCAATCTTTCATCGTATAATCTTCCCGCTAAATCAACCGCCGACCTAAATGTGCTCGGTCGGGCAGCAATCATGTGCCTACGAATGTCCGCTGGCAAGCCATGAATATACCTCTTGATCTTTCGTGAGAGGGGTATCACCTGATCCGGCACCGGCCGTGCCATTTTGTTGAACTTGGTGGTGTATTGCTGATGCGTTATTGTTCCCGCTTCCAGCTGTAGGAACTCTCTTTCAACTTTATCCATCTCACGATGAGGACAGAACTCCTCAATCACCAGCCTTTTCAATTCTGACCATCTCATCCTCCACTCAACTTGGACTATGTTGTCCCACCAGCACAAAGCTGAGTCCACGAAAGAGTGGGTAGCAAACTTTACTTTCTGATCCTCTCGGCACTCGCTGATATTTAAGACAGCTTCCATCTCCCTCACCCACCGGTGAGCAGCAGCAGCAGTGCCATTACCATCAAAAGTAGGGGGCTTGCATCGTTGAAACTCCCCATAGTTACAGCCTCGCGCCAAATCCGGCGCAGGCTCTTCCTCTTCTTCTTCCTCTTTGTTATCGGAGAGAACCGTTTCAATCTCGGGTCGTCTCCTTTCGCCTGAAGGTCTACCCCTTTCTTTCCTCTCCTCATCTTTAACAGTCTTTATCACTTCGGTCACCACAGATGGTAGGATCGTCTGCAAGACCTGATGCACTTCTTCCACGACCGCCTCTCTCATCAAGGCCCTCTGATTAGCATTCTCATCACCGCCCTCAGGATGAGGGGTCTCGGGTTCTTCATGAACTACTCTTTCAGCCCTAGACCTTCCTCTTGTGACCCGTGGTTCAGCACCACGTCCACCACCACCTCCACCACGAGAAGCTTTCGAAGATCTTCCAGCAGCCATTGTCTAAACACACTGAAAGATTCAAACACTAACACGGTCATTCAAGGAACATCTCAGTTTATGTCAAGTATAGTAAGTCCCTAATTAAAGTGGCCAGTTGTGATTAGCCACTTACTTTACTCTTCATACCCCAAGCATTACCTATCCTGACTACATCAGTATCTAAATCTACCAGCAACACATAAACCATATAACATGCGCACGTAATACCGGTTACCTTTACAAAAATACCTGATGGCACGCAGCTACTCAGATTGGCATCCCATTCCCTTTCCGTCCCAATTTCAGTTTAAGATTAGGTTTTTGAAAATATTTACCCAATTCACTTAAACTTTGGCTCTGATACCAACTTGTAAGGCCCCGTTTCCGGGACGCTTACAGCTGGTCATTCATCACACTCAAAACGTATAATTACATTTTTCCTTTCATAAAAAGTTGCAGCGGAAACATTAAAAACACAATTTCATTCCATCAAAATACTTTTGCACAATAATACAATCGTTCCTTTAACAATATTATGTTACATTTATTACAAAAGCATTAAACATAAAGATGCCATCCAAAATACACTGAGTAGCCGCCCCGTGCCATCCTCAGCAACATACCTGCCAACTAGAAACACATCAAAGTCAGGTTGCTGAGTGAGTTCTAGTTTTATAATAAAACTTGCTTTTCTTTCATAAAACCGTTCTTTCCTTTCTTTATAAAAACATTCGATACATACATGCGATCACACATCATACGTACATACAGATAATTTTATTATTAACTTCATCATTACGTTCGTTACATTCATCATTCATCGTACATTATTATCTTTCACTTCTTTCTAGATCCCGTCAGCCTTTACCCTCTTCGTGACACTCAGCCACGATTACTGAGGTCGAGTGACAAAGATCCCATTTCATACATTATTAGGATATTTCGTTAACGTTCATTTCATACATTCGCTCTTTTCATCATTACCTTCTCATTCATGTACTCACGCCATACTCCCGACTCATGTCCGAAGACTGGTATCGTGCCGGGGTCTGTACACAAACCCCCAACTCATGTCCTAAGACTGACACAGTACCGGAGTACGCGACGAGGTCCTCTATCGAGTCTGTTGCGACACAGAGTCGCTCACCTCATAGGCAATCTCAACGATTGCACGCTATACGAGTCTGTTGCAACAGCAGGGTTGCTCACCTCATGCATATGCTTGGCTTTATGCCACACCCCCGAAGTTATGCGTAACTTGGGTAACCAGCACATATTTCACCCACATCAACATGGGTACTACACCCCCATCGAAATGGGTACATCACCCCCATCGAAATGGGTACATCACCCCATCAACATGGGTACATCACCCCCCATCAACATGGGTACTACACCCCCATCGACATGGGTACATCACCCCCATCAACATGGGTACTACACCCCCATCGAAATGGGTACATCACCCCTATCAACATGGTACTACACCCCAATCGAAATGGGTACATCACCCCCACCAACATGGGTACTACACCCCCATCAAAATGGGTACATCACCCCCATCAACATGGGTACTACATCGAAGGTCAGCCACAAAGACTGGAACCCTTACGTGCACACTATAGGATAGTTGAACCTCACACGGTTGAGCTTAAAGCATTTAGAGCCGTGCACTTCACTACACTTCACTTGCAGCCTCTCGCGATTTCATTAATTCATCTATGCACGCATTCATTCATTACGTTCCTCTTTTCATTATCTTCCACTTTACGTTACATAATACTTTCATTTCAATCATTAACGTTCAACGCAAAGCCATAGAAAGATAAACATACATAATAAGGAACATAAAGTAAACATAAACATACAGCATCATCATCATACGCATCAATCATAAATCACATCACACACATCATACATACTATGCATCAAATGCACCGCCATGCCTAACATCACACATAACGTCATACATATCATTATCATCAACATCATCAAGGAAATCCATCTCGACCATCATCTCTCAAAGTCCCTCAAAACTCCTGTGCGCATAAACCCTATTCGGGCGTATGGACACCCTCGAGTCGCATGGCCTTCAGGGTGACTGAACACTTAGGCGAATGGGCATCTATGCGAATGGACCCTATGCGAATGGACTATGGGCGAATGGACTATGGGCGAATGGACATCTATGCGAATGGACTCTCAGTCGCATAACTTTCATGCGTATGGCCTTCGGTCGCAGGACTTCAGGCGCATAGGCTTCAGTCGCATACTCTTCATGCGAATGAACCTTAGTCGCATGGCCTCCAGGTGCATGGACTTCAGTCGCATATCCTTCGTGCGAATGAACCTCAGTCGCACAATCTCTCAATCGCATGACTCCCAAGCACATGAACTTCAGTCGCATGACCATCATGCGTATGGACCTCAGTCGCATGGCAAACGTGCGCATGGACCTCAGTCGCACTCCAATCGGCCGAATGGCCTTCAATCGCCCTCCTGTCGGTCGCCTAGCCCTAGCTGATGCAGAATGCAGTTCACTCGACTGCAGCCGCGGGTTTTCGACCTTCAACCTCTTCCAAACCTCATTTAAGCTCAAATCAACCATTCTAAACCTTAGGGAAACAAACCACGACCTCATTCAAGCATAACCAAGCAAGAAATCAAGCCTCAAACAAATCATACACATACATACATGCATAAAAACGGGTCTTCACCCAAAAACTCGAAAATAGGTTTTCAGATGTGTTCCAGCCACAAAATCAGTTGAAAACATGTAAAAGAGGGGTCTTAGAACTCACCTTAGCGATCCCGTCGAGTAGAGCTTCGATTTGACTCGCTCCACGTCGATTTCCACGCTCGAATCCACCCGAACCAACTTTTCTTCCCTTTTTCTCCTTCTCTTCTCCCTTCCTCTCTTGGCTGAAAATAGGAAGAATGGGGGTGTTTTTCCCCTTTTATACTCCCGTGCATCGAAGTTTCTCTCGTTGGCGGGTTTGGTCCCTCGGCTTCGGACTTTATTTCTTTTTCTTCTTTCGTCGGCTTCAAAGGAAATTTCCGGGTGTTACAGAAGTAAATCGAGTGTCACGATCGGAGATGATAGAAATTGGCACACCATGCCGAGAGACTATTTCTCTTAGGTAGATACGAGTTAACTTCTCCATTCTATCAGTCTCTCTAATTGGTAAGAAGTGTGCGGATTTCGTCAAGCGATCTACAATTACCCAAATGGTATCGCACCCGCTAGGAGTTCGAGGCAGCTTTGTGATAAAATCCATTGAGATCTGTTCCCACTTCCATATAGGAATTTTCGGCTGTAGAAGTAAACCAGATGGCCTTTGATACTCCACTTTAACCTTAGAACAGGTTAAACATCTGCTAACATAGGTGGCGATATCAGCTTTCATGTTCGGCCACCAATACAGAACTTTCAAGTCATGATACATCTTATCTGAACCCGGATGGATAGAATATCGAGACTTATGGGCTTCGTCCATCACTAGTTCTCGTAGATTCCCATACAAAGGAACCCATATTCGTTCCATGAAATAACGAACTCCGTCAGACTTGATCTCTAACTGCTTTTATGCCTCGCATGGACTCTGCTTTCAGGTTCTCATCCTTCAAAGCCTCAAGTTGAGCATTACGTATCTGATCAGGTAATCCGATGTGGAAGGTGAGTTGTAATGCTCGAACTCGCTTTGGCTTAGGTGTCTCCTTTCGACTTAAGGCGTCAGCTACTACATTAGCCTTACCCGGATGATACTTGATCGCACAGTCATAGTCATTCAACAACTCGACCCAGCGACGTTGTCTCATATTCAATTCCTTCTGCTCAAAAATATGTTGAAGACTCTTGTGATCGATATAAATGGTGCACTTGGTACCGTACAAGTAATGTCTCCATATCTTGAGTGCGAACACAACGGCTCCCAACTCTAAGTCGTGTGTCGTGTAGTTTTTCTCATGAACTTTTAGCTGACGGGAGGCATATGCGATGACCTAGTCGCGTTGCATTAGCACACAACCAAGGCCTTGGATAGATGCATCACAATATACCACAAAATCATCTGTTCCCTCAGGTAGGGATAGTATCGGTGCCGTACAAAGCTTTTGTTTAGGAATTGAAATGCTGACTCCTGCTTGTCACCCCAACTGTACACTGTGCCTTTATGAGTTAATGTTGTAAGTGGTTGAGCGACCTTCGAAAATCCTTCAATGAACCGTCGGTAGTACCCAGCCAACCCAAGAAACTGTCGTACCTCAGTTGGAGTCTTAGGCGTAGCCCAGTTCCTGATGGCTTCTATTTTTGTCGGGTCAAGATGTATGCCCTTCTCATTGACCACATGGCCCAAGAATTGGACTTCCCGAATCCAGTAGTCACACTTCGAAAACTTGGCATACAGTTTCTCTTGTTTAAGTAATTCCAAAATCAATCGAAGATGTTCCTCATGCTCGTCTTTGTTCTTTGAATATATTAAAATATCATCGATAAAAACGATGACAAACTTGTCCAGGTAGGGTTTGCACATGCGGTTCATGAGATCCATGAACACCACTGGTGCATTGGTCAACCCAAAAGGCATAACCAAAAACTCGTAGTGACCGTAACGAGTTCTGAATGCTGTCTTTGATATGTTCTCCTCTCGGACTCTCAGTTGATGATATCCTGATCTCAAATCTATCTTGGAATAGAAGCTCGACCCTTGAAGTTGATCGAACATATCGTCGATACGGGGAAGAGGATAACGGTTCTTAATCGTCACTTTATTTAGTTCACGGTAATCAATACACATGCGAAAAGTCCCATCCTTTTTCTTGACAAACAGGATTGGGGCTCCCCATGGTGATGAGCTAGGTCTGATAAACCCTTTAACCAAGAGTTCTTGTAGTTGAGTAGACGGTTCTTGCAGTTCTTTTGGAGCTAGTCTGTACGGTGCTCTTGCAATAGGTGTGGCTCCAAGCGTCAAATCAATCTTGAACTCGACCTGACGATGCGGTGGAAGACCAGGTAAGTCCTCAGGGAAAACTTCAGGAAAGTCACGAACAATAGGGATATCCTCGATCTTCTTTTCTTCGATAGTCTTTTATGTGATCATAGCTAAAATAGAGGTATGGCCTTTACGTAAGCATTTCTGGGCTTTCATGTACGATATGATGCCAGAGACTACACCATCTTTCTCGCCCTGAACATATAAGATTTCACCACTAGGAAGTGGTACACGAACGAACTTTTCACGACAAATAATCTCAGCTTGGTTCTTAGATAACCAGTCCATGCTGACGACCACGTCAAAGCTACCAAGAGTAACAGGCATGAGGTCTATATCTAACTTGTGTCCCGATAGTTCTACTATACATCCTTTGAGAATATGTGTTGCCTCAATCATTCTACCATCAGCTACTTCTACGGTGTAACTAGGTTCTATTTCGGTTAACATTACATCTAGAAGTTTGCTAAACTTGGCAGAGATAAAATGCCTATCAGCGCCAGTATCAAATAATACAGAAGCAAAACAGTCATTCAGAGAAAACGTACCGGTAACCACGTTTTGATCATTCCTTGCCTCACCAGACCCAATCATGAAAGCTCGACCTTTAGCGCCATTCCCATAGTTGTTGTTTCCATCATTGCCCCTGTTTCCATTCTTCAGTTTTGGGCAATCCTTCCTGTAATGACCCTCTTTGCCACATTCGAAACAACCCCTGGTTGTTTCGCCTTGTCGTTGTTGCTGAGATTGTTGTTTAGTCATCAGTTCACCATTGCAGTCTTTAGCAGCATGACCCATCCTTCCACACCTTTGGCAACGAAAACGATCACACTGACCATGATGGTGAAAATTGCATTTGTTTCACTTTGGATACTGGCCTGCATAATTATCCGATCCTTGACCATTGTTGTTGTTGTTCTGATTATTATTTGTGTAACTTCTAGAGGAATCAAACTTTCTGACTTGTTGTTGCTGGGTGTTGATCGAGTTTGAGGACTTGCTGGTGGTATTATCCCATTTTTGTTTATAGTCAGATGAACCAGATGTAGTGCTACGTTTAGGCAGAGTGCCCTGCGCCACTGCCTGATCAGTGAGCCTGTGAGCTAGCCGGATAACATGCTGAATAGTATCAGGATCAGCAGCTATGACACTAGCTTGAATCTGAGGAGCTAAACCATCAATATACTTCTCTATTCTTTTGTAGTCTGGGGTTACCATTTGAGGACATAAAGAAGCCAACTCGTGCGAACGAGTCAGATATTCCTCAATATTAGATCCAACCATCTTAAGATTCCAAAACTCTCCCTCCAGTTTCTGGACCTCATTTCTGGGGCAGTACTCATCTTTCATTAAAGTCTTGAAGTCATCCCATGGTAGATTATTAGCCGCCTCAAGTCCTAATGTCTGGACTTGTGAGTTCCACCAAGTTAATGCTGGTCCTTCTAATGTGCCAGAGGCATACTTGACACGATTTCCAACAGGACAGCTGCACATGGCGAAAACCGACTCAAGTTTCTCCAACCAACGAAGTAGTGTAACAGCACCCTCAGAACCACTGAAAGAGTGAGGCTTGCAATCCATAAACATCTTGAATGTACAGACTGCTTGACCTAAATCAAAAGATCATAACGATGTTTGAGAATTTAGAATTTGATAATAAGTTATCATAGATAAGGACCTATGGGTCCGATAAACTCAAAGTTACCTCCTTGATTTTGGTTCAAATTGTTCTGGTTCTGATTACGGGTCTGTTCATATGCCGCAAGCACGTCAGCAACACGCTCATTGATAACAGCGTCCAACTCAGCCTGGGTCATGTTAATGTTACCTCTTCCTCTAGGACGTCCAGCTCTTCTTCCAGACATGATTCTTCACGTTCACAATACACAAACATGAGAAAATATACATAATATATAATCATCATAATGTACAATGATCATGCATTACACAAACCACAACAGTCAATAATAAAATAATACTTCTTGATAAAAATATATTGTAAGGAGTACAATGTATTCAAATCAACAATCATAATTCAATATATATCAGCTGGATGGAAACAATCCTGCCCATCTGGGTAGAGAATTTCCCTTATGAGTCTATTATGGCACTCGTCAGTGGATTCAAGGCTTTTCCTTTGGAGATCTAAGTATTCACATATCCGAGTCGGATCCTCTGATAGATTTCAAATCTATTTGATTATCTCAAGCATATGTCGTGTCCAACGTTTCATCGCAGTTACATGGTGATGAATGATTGTTCAGGCGGGTAGGGAAGATAGGGTACGATAGAAGTAGAAGTAAGTGTGAAAAGAGGTAGGATGGTAGGGTACGTTGTCCTCCCTAATTGTCGTTGTTAGGTGAGTCGTGCAGATTTGAGAGTTCCCCGTGCCCTGAGGTGGCGACATTAGGTTCGAGTCGACGTCTTTTCGACTCCGGGGGTGAAGAAACAGGTGTAGGTGTTCGAAGGCAAGCGAGCAGAATATTTCGCCTCTCTATTAGCCGAGATGATACAAGTGACATGGATGGTACAAGTGATAATGATATGGATTTTCTGTAACGTAATGCAGGTATACCATGCAAGAGAAAGTTTGTAACCAAGTAAGTGTGTCTGTGCAATGGTAGTGTTGTGTCTAAGGCTATAGTCTAGATGCAAATGCAATCCTAGTTCTGTATAACCAGTGGCTCTGATACCAATCTGTCACACCCTCAAATTCTACGTGCGGGGTTTTACCGCGAGGCGTGTGACAAATCAGGATCTCAGACACGGTCATATCAAACGACACTATATGAACTTAAATAATCGTTTGAACTTTATATCAGAGTAGTCATAAACGAAATAAACATCAGTGCGGAAGCGTAAAGACGAATGTAAACCAATACTAAAAGTTCCCAAAGTACTATGCCAAAATAAAATGTTCAAAGCAAAATAAATGAGTTTGATGATGCATGTCCTGACTGCGTTCTCTAATTGTGCAACATGAGCTTAAGCGTTCATGTGACCTGAGAAAACATTCTAAAGTGTGTCAACATAAAGTTGGTGAGTTCACAGGTTTAATAACATATAAAAATGTTTGTAGCTGTCCGAATGGTAAAGTAATTAAAGCATATCGATAGGTAGCTAGCCTATAATCAAGTTAGTTAGCGTTTCAAACCGAAGCTGACTGTTTGTATGTTTGTTGCCTTCCCGTCACATCTAACCCAGATAGTGACAAATGTTAGGTCAATAACGCACCCGTTTGACATCCAATCAAGCTAGCGCGACTAGCCCGGGCGGGGTTTGTCAAACCTAGTAGTACTACTCAGAATTACCTCGCTACACATTACTAACGGTTCGAGAATGTAAGGACTTTTAAGTATGTTTGCACTAACGTAACAGGCGATAAACAATAATACTAGAAACCATTTATAAATAAAGTTTGCATGTTTTCTCCCCCAAAAGGAAAGTAATGTAAAATAGGGGCCGTGAAGACTCACCTCGAGTGCGTTGCAACAAATAAGTGTAAGCACAAAGGATCGGTTCCAATTAACCTGAGTTTCATTTAATATTTATTAAGACTAAATATTAGTAATAAAATTAATTACTCGGAATAGAATGGTATGGTTCGTGATCACGGTTCGGTTACGGTGTCGGCTAAATAACATGACTCTCCATACACAAGCAAACGCAAGCATAAACAAACTCACACAAGCATATAAAACTCAATTATTCATACACACACTGGACCATACATGGAAGTATTGTTTATATATCTTTAATTATAAGAGTTTTTATAATAAAACTCATATGTCATACATTTATTATAACTTCTCTAAACACAAATCTATACACTATTTTAAGATGAAACCACTTGGAGTTGCTCCAAGACTCATGGGGTTACTTCCCAAATCATTTATTATAACCATAAGTTCCTCAAAACTCAAACCATGTATCAAAATACTTAACCTCTGTTTGCTGTCAAAAAGAACAGTTTTGACCTACCTTCACTAAAAAGGCAATAACTTGAGTTCTACACGTCCAATTTAAGTGTGGTCGGACTTTTTATAAACTAGATTCAAAAATACATAAATTGGACCCAAGAAACGCAGTTATTGAGTTTATTATCATAAAGTTACAACGTCCACAAGTTGACTAACAGAATCTGCCAGCACCAGAAACATCAAGTTTTAAACTAAACATGCATCTTAACAATGTTCAATGACTTCACAAGACCATACTATCATCTAAAATAAGTTTAAATACTCATCCAAGTGTCTTTGCACGTTCATAAGCTTTACCACAACTCAAACCATACATTTATATACATATACATTCACACACAAAAATCCATTACATTTATATACACACATATAAAACTCACACCATGCACCCACCTTAAGAAGACCCCATGCGCCCAACTAAAGAATTCTTCCATGCGTCCCACTCAAAATTCCCATGCAACCATTTGAATGATCCCCATGCGCCCAACATGAGACCCCACAATTCTACATGTGCAACCATGCAGAAAACACACACATACATCATGTATTTACATACATATGGCACATAGAATTCCCACACACAAAACCCACACACTCAATGCAAACTATATACATAATACTAAATGCATATAAGCACTAACCAAAAGATACACACACTCATACAAGTATCGCACAGTACTGCAAATATATATACATATATACGTACTGAGATCGCA